>JAJEJO010002161.1:370319-426914 GCA_020662805.1 Glaucomys volans
AAAAAAAAAAGATTATGTTAAAGTACATGGGTAGAGAAAATTCATTCTAGAAAGTTTAGAAGCTTGTCTTTTATCTAAACCTCATGCCAGAAAAGTTGTCCTGTGGAAGCCTCAACTGAAGGGACTGTTGAACATAGACTATTTTCACTTTTTTCACAGCATCTCCCTATCAGAGCAGTTAGAACACAGGGATGCTGTACTGTTGTTTTATTCTTAGAATGTCCTAGTACTTTATCATGCTGCCTCTGGGATAGCACAGGGCTTTACCTGTAATTGTTAAATTACTGACTTTAAGAGCTGGGGGAATAAGTGTGAAGACCATCTGACTCTGAAATATAATTAAGGCAAAATGACTCTTTAAAAGGAATTTAAAAATGTAGGTGTAGTTTTGTAACTTAAAAGAAAATGGTTTCAATTAAAAGAGTGTATTATGATACTTCTCTTTAAGCACATCCTTTAAGGTTAAAATAGATATATTAAATCCCTTGTTTTAATTTAATATAGATTATGCTACAGGGGAATAATATAGACATGGAATTTCTTTAAATGGTAATGACAGGATAATAAATTGAAACAAAAAAGGTGAAGGCAAGTGTGTAGCATTGTTATTTACAATGGGATAGCTTACATGAATTTTAAGGTAAGCAAGGACCAATGGAACATAGTCAGGCCATCTTACATGAGCCCCCCAGGGGCACTCAATGCATTGATGCTGTCATTCTCCTTATCATTAGAACGAGACACCCAGATTTTAATGGCTTGCTTCCTTGGCAAATAATAACATAAATAAAGTATTTCATTCTGACCTTACATTTATCTCTCATTTGAATTCCTACCATAAGCGGTCCTGCCAATTATATTTCTGACAAACAATGAGGAAGGATTAGAATGGACAGCCATTCAAACAAACAGTGTTCAAAGATACTGTCCTGATACTTTATTCTCAGAATACATTTTATAAGACTAGCAGGTGCTAAGGAAATGCATGATAAGAAAATGAGCTGAGTGAGCAAATAGAAACAATGAAGTGTGTTTGGTGCACTACCATAATTGAATTTCACAAAAGCCAGAGTGATAATAAAAAAAAAAAAAAGACGCAATACAAAATTAGTCACATGTTCTTTGCTGTAAATTTTTAGTTTCTTGGTTCATCAAGAATCTGTTCATACATCTGTGAAAGCAAATAGAGCTTTCTCTTCTCTAGGTTAGGCTGATTTCATCCTGGGTGGTTTCTGAGCTAAATTTCTTTGGAATCTGTTAAATAGGATTACAATTATAAACTAATTTCCATCTTGTTTCCCCCACACAGATTTCCCATCAGTAGATGTACTAGTTTCAGCTTCCACCTGGGATAAATTTTCTGTGCTGAAATTGGTGTGAAGTTATTTTAATAAAGAAAAGAAAGTCGGCATATTTCTACTTGGAACACCTCCATCTTGCCAATTTGGGTCACTTATTTATATTTACTTTGATACTTATCTGAGTGTGCAATTGCTTCCCTTCTCTGAGATTTATATTCCTCTACCATGCAGTATGGACAGTCACAAGGATTAGAAGTTTGTGGAGGGAGTGGAATGGTAAATGATGATGCCTAATGAAATGGCATGTTGTTCTGGAGTACCAAACTGGCTCACACATAGTTGTCAAGTTCTTTGGTTTTTAACAAGTGGCGAAGGAGATGCAAGGAGGAATTGAGTGGTCCAAGAATTAGAGTTTAGAATTAGAATGGACTTCCAGGATAGCATGTAGGTTCTAGATTGAGAATTCATGTGTGTTTATGAAATGTTACATGCTTGACCAAAATGGCACTTTTGCTGTGTGTTCATGCGAGTTGGAACCACACTCTCTTATCTTTTAGAGAAAATTCCATGAAGTCATAGGTGTTGGAAGTCTTCTGGACTTCCCTTTGTAAATACTTTCAATTTTCACTACCATCAGCCAAGTTCAAAGCAATTTTTAGTGAAAACCACAAAAAGCTAATGTAATGTGTGGATTTGGTGCTTCTTTCAGGACCACATGATTGTCAGGATGGTGGTATACTGTCTTGCTTTTTCTCCCATGTGCATTACTTAAATACCCTGAAATCATGGAAGCTGTGAATCTTCAGTGTTTTTATGCTTTATCTCATCTTTCTTGTACACTTTATAAACGCACATGCTGATATGTAGAAAGTGAATGAGTTTTCCAGGTCACATGGTTCTCTTGTTGGCAACTGAGCCAGGGTCAGAGCTCTCAATCCCGACATATATACATAAAAATAAAAGAATCCATATATATGTATATATGAACTCTCCTTCCATTCTATGTGGTTACCTCTATTAGTGTAACCTAGAGAAGTTGCACTCAAAATCAGAACCACAGGTGATGCATTATTTAAATATCACCACTGCGCCTTGCCCATAGCTGGAGCAAATACATTTCCTATGAAAAATAAATGGATTCAAATTCAGCCCATTCACTGAGTAACCTACACAACTAATAGGGGGCAAGATGGCAAGCTGGAAGAAACAAATCAAAAAGATAATAGGCAAGACATCTACAACTGGAGTAATCATATGTGTCTTTCATATGTCTTTTGGGCACTTTCCTGATGGTAACCTCACAGCATCAAGGAACTGTGAATGCTCTCTCTGTTTTCCCATTGCTCTTATCCTCGACTTCTCAGAAGTAGCCCAGTTCATTACTTTTGCACTAACAAAAAGATATTTGATGTGTACATGACTTGTGTGTATGTGATGCACACATGCATGATAGGATAGAGAAACAGCATGGCATGGAACTATTCAGCTGCTGATCTAAGTCCATTAACCACACAAAAATTTACCAGTCTTATATCCCATGAAGCCCTGACTGGTCACAATACCATGGACCCCTTTCTGCCTCTGGGGGCTCTTTCCTTCTCTCTCTCTAGCTGTATCTCCTAAACGTCAGCCATTTTATTGTTATCATTTTCTTTGCTTTAACATAAACAAGCCAGTTGAAAATTGGTCAGACTAGTCATATGTGCTCCTTGGTTGATGTGCATAGTTAACTCTCCTGAAAGGTGTGCAGCCCTAAGTAACTTAGAACATAGAAACAGCGCTTCAAGCACACAGACTCTTTTTTTCCCCAACTCCTAATGGAGAGGAGAACTCAGGACCCACGTCTTTCCTTCAGGTGGAAGATTAATATTGTCTCCAGTATGACCCAGTTCCTTAAATAAGAATCTTGTACTATAAACATCCTGGAACATTCAAAGAGTTAAAATTATGAATTTCACATTTCTCTAGATAGACCTAAAAAAAAAAAAAAAAAAAAAAAAAGAAGAAGAATCTCTGGCAGATCACAGGCTAACAAAGGTAACAGATGTTGAATTGGAAACTACACAGTTTAGAGAAGGAAAATTAATTTGTGAAAAAATAGTGGTTTTTTCCCCTGTGTGTGTTTTTAATGGCCTTAGCAAAGGAGAATGAAAATATTTGCATTGTCTGCAATCAATTTACATGCTTAAGTATTTGTTTTTCTTCTCGTCCTCAACATTATAGGTTCAGTAATAGCCCACAGAGTGGAAAGCAGGGTCAGGAGATGCTATGTGTCTTTGGCATCGGCCTGCTATTAGGCAGAGAGATTCTTAGTCTGCAGTGCTGTCTCAGAGTTTCATTACTCATTTCTTTGTTCACAACTTGCTGAATATACTGCTAACATAGAATAGACATGTTTTCCATTTCTTGGATGAAATTTCTTCTCTCTCTCCCATGTAACTTCACCCTTCCATCTCCCTTCTCCAGAGCTTCATACAAAACAGCCTTTATTTTATCTTTAGTGCATTGTAGAGCATTGTGAAATATTTAAGGTAGACAAGGGGGGACATGGTGAAGAATTTTATAAAACTGTTTACCCACATATTGAGTGTGTTACTTTTAAAAATATTATTTTATTCTTAGTTTTGATGCTGCATAAAACTTACAGTTTGGCAAAGTGGTTCTGTTTCAGCTGTTTACAACAGAGTTCATAAAAATTCCTACCATACCCCCTATTTCAATGTCACTGAGATGACATGCAGGTCTCACAGCATAGGACAGACTGGTCATGATCATTAAGAGGAGAATGCCTCTGCAAAGAATTGTGGGTTTACCCTGAAATCCAGCCCCATCATGCATCATTGGATCTTTAGCACATGGATCATTGGATCTTTAGCACATTGGATCTTTAGCATCATGCATCATTGGATCTTTAGCACATTGGATCTATGCATTGGATCTGCATAGAATTTGCAGAATTTATATGTGATTTCCTGTCCCTCTATCCCTATTCACTACTTTAGTCCAGGGAATTAATTAAAAAAAATTGTCTTATTGTGTGGCTATTTGTAAAAGTCCCACTATTTCAATCAAGTGGAATACTATTTTGTTAGTAGCTGCACTGCTTCTTTAGACTATATTTCTATATGTTTATCATCCAATTATATAGTACAGATATTTTTAGTAGGTGATAATTTTTCCCCTGAACCTGTCAATTTTCTCAAGGTATTTTTGAAAAAGTTTTGCTCGGGTCAACTTGAAAGGGATTGTTTTTCTGTATTAAAATTGTGGAAGTTTAAACAATTTGATTAAAGGGGGTAGTGCTCATCAAGTGAAAGTCAAGGTTTAATTCAAGAATGGAGCATTTTAGTTTACAGAAAGGAAAACTCTTCTGAGCCAATGTCAAGCCAATATATTTTTACTACCATTATAAGCTCTTTCTAAAAAAAAAAAAACATGCTATTTTTTACCTATTTGTCTCACAAATAACCTCAATAGATTGCAGAAGATGGTCATAGGCAGTGCTAGCACTTGAAGAAAAAAAAGGAATTTCAAATCACAAGTCCTTATGATTGTGGTCAGTAATATTTTGTTCAAAAAGATTTGACAATACACAATACATAGAGCTGGTGTGTGTAATATACAGATACGGGCCCCGAAAGACCCCTGTAAAATTTCTTTTGCTCGAAATTTTCGTACTTAACTGGAAATTACGACTTTGGTCTATGACCATACCACCCTGAACCTGCCTGACCTTGTCTGGCTTTTGGACACTTTGACTTTTATTTCTGCTGGATGTTCCAAATACAAAAGCAAGTTGTTTAGCTCACAAATTGCTGTTCAGACCTTTTGCCACGTGTGCATTCATTTACAGCAATGCTTGCAATACCATTTGATCTTAAACGCTCGACAGAAAATAAAAGCACAGGGAGCTCAAATATTACCTCAATAAGTGTAGAGAAGCAAGAATTAAAGTGACCTTCAACTTCAGATTTTCCTGTCCTTCCAGAAAGAAAGGATACACAGAGGTGCTAAGTTGATTTATGTTAAGTTTAAACCATTTCACTTCAGCAATGACCTTGTACCAATAAATGTTTAAGTATCTAGTTCTTCAGGGATCTGTGAAAAAAATACCATTCTTAAAATAACACACATCTTCTGTGAGAGCTTTTGATTGACTGAGAATTTATAGATTTTAAACAACTTTCACATACACAGGAACTATGCATGGCTATTACATGCTTTACCTGAACTTTTACTGATAGGTTGAATGGTGCCCTAAATGAATGAAAAAAAGGAAACCCTAGAAACCAAGATATGCTTATTTTCTCATAATATACTTGACAAATATCCCTTTTGAGAATTAAGTAGAAGTTAATGGTGACTTCCAGTCCTACTTTTCTTCTTACAGTTACCTTGATCATCATCCCACATAGTGAGACCAGCTCATTCCTCAGTATTTTTGGCTACAAAATAAAAGCAAAGGAAAAAATGATGCACAAGTGTTTTTGGTTTTTGTTCATAGTCTAAAAATTCTGGACTGTGTCTCAAAAGTTTGAATGAATCATAATTCATGATGCATATATGATAAGATTTTTATTAGAGGGAATTTTTAACACTGGAGAATGGAATGAATAAATATATAAAAACTACCATATTGTTACTTTAATTATTTTAATTTACTCAAAACTTGCTAACATAGAAGGTAAAAAGAATATTTCAAAATTCCCTTTTGCCAGTTTTTACTAAGGAAAAGCAGAAATGTTTAGCAAATGATTAGAAGAATTGTTTCCCTTCAAAATCTTATAAAACATCTTGTTTTACCAAAAGTTGCTTGATTGATTTCCCCCTTGTTTTTATAGGGATTTAGTTGCTGGCAGCAATGAACATGAACATATTTTAATGCACCCTAAATTCCTAAGAGTAGACATTCACCTTAAATAACAAATCAACCTGGGAGGGTTAACATGATGGGCTACAGTGGTTCTCACATCCTAAGGTTATCCCAAATCAGCATTTGTGTGTGACCTGAGTTTAATAATGTTCAGATGACTTATGTAATTGTAGTGCTGTTTTTCTTTTTCTTTTTTATTTCTCTTTGATATTCCACTGTAGTTTTTTTTTTAATTTTTATACCAGAAATTAAGGTGTGTAAATTAATACCATAGCATCTTACAAAGATTTCTCAAGGGTTTATTGAAGAATATGTTCTATCTATACATAGTATCATGTCAAATAATTAAAAGGGCAATATGTCATTTTTTCTTATGGATTCACAGACTCATTATTTAATCTCGGTTTAGTGGAGTAAAACAAGCATCACTAGATTTAATATATGCTTAGAATCCTGACTTCTGCATTTTCCAATAACTTTAGGCAGGCTACATAATCTCTTTCCTAGTTTTCCATATGAAAAATGGGAATAATAAAAACCAGTGATTGTTAGATTAAGTGAGTAGCCTCAAACATCTCCCACCCTACCACTCATCCAGTACTTTTAATTTTTCTAAAGTTTATATTAATAATCTTATAAAACCCCAATTAAAAATGCAATTAATGTATTTCTTCAAAATGGTGAAGGAGCTGGGCATGGTGGCACACACTGTAATCCCAATGGCTCAGGAAGCTGAGGCAGGAGGATTGCAAGATCAAAGTCAGCCTCAGCAACTTAGTGAGGCCCTAAGCAACTTACCAAGGTTCTCTCTCAAAATGAAAAAAATAAATAAATACAAAGGTCTGGGGATGTGACTCAGAGGCTAAGTGCCACTGGATTCAATCCCTGGTATCAAAAAGAAAAAAAGGAGAAATATTATTATTTACTTATGTTGAAATAATATTAAAACAAACCACCAACCACAACCAAAGTATCTTCTGTTTGGCTTAGATATGATAGTTAATGATATATTTTACTTCAAAGAAATCTAGTCAATTGATACAAAGTTCAGACTCCGAAGGTAGATGGACCTACATGATAATTATAACCCTGCTAGCCAAAAGATCCTGTGTAACCTCAACATCTCAAAGACTCAGTCTCTGTAAAATAAAGATAATAATGGTCAAGTGTATATCATGTTTGTGGTGAAGCTTAAATGTCATCAAGCACATAATGCACTTAACACTTTGCTAGGTGAATATGCTCAATAAGTGCTATCAGTAACTTTATTTTGAGAGAGACTCATGGTCTCTTTTTGTCTGATGCAATGTTTTTTTCTCATACCAATCTGATGCCCAGGTAATAAATCTGTTTAATAATGAGAGAAAGATTGTGGTACAAGAGCTTTCTATTATAACCCCTCCTCCAAAAGCATTGGTTTGAACAATACGTGGGTGAGAGTATCTTTGTGGGAGTCTGAGTCTCCAGCAGAAAAGATCCAACACGGAACTGAAGCCAAAAAAAATCTTAAAACAGACACATTAAAGAGGGTAAAAGGAGTTTTACTTTTTGAATATCACCCCTCTCTCAAGGTGGCATATCAGGGTGGTCACTCCCCTTCACCCGCAATTTCTACCATAAAGAAAGTAAACATGTAATGAAGGAGAATTAATTTTTCCAATTAAAATATAGCAGGATTATATAGCTATATTGTATGCACTAGCAAATATGTAACAACAAATCCCATCATTATGTACAACTATAATGCACCAATTAAAAATGTGGAAAAAAAGGAAAAAGATAAAGAAGTGGCAGAATGGATTACGAAAGGAAAGACCCAACTATCTACTGCATACAAGAAACTCGCTTAAGCTTTAAAGCACATATAGACTAAAATTATCACAATAGAAAAAGATATTTCATGCAAATGGAAACCAGAAATGTTCAGGGAGAGCTATGCTTATATCAAACAAAATAGACTTTGTTAGGTTTTGAAGATGGTGTCCCCTGTGTTTAAATTTAAACCCCCTTGTGAGGATTAAGGCTATGGAAACTTAATCAAGCTATGGTGTTCAGAGGTGGGGCCTTTAAGAGGTGATCAGTATGAGAAGAGATCATCAAAACAGCACCCCCATAACTAAATGTAAGAATAGGTAGAGAAACGAAGATATCTGCACTCCCTATCTCTCACTATGTAATTCACTGCCTCAGGACCCTGCCAGCAAGGATCCTCCCACCAGAGGCCGACACTTAAACTTAGATCAGAACAGTGAACTAAAAAAAACTTCTTTTCTTTGTAATCTACTCAATCTGTTGTATTGTGTTGCTGAAAACAAAAGCAGACTTATACAGAAAATTGATACCAATAGTGGTGTTACTGCTAGTAATGAAAGTCTGTGGAAGTGGCTTTGGAATCAGGTAATTGGCAGAGGATGGAAGAGTATGAAGGAGCAGTCTAGAAAATGCCTCCCAGACCATTCAATTCAAGTGAGGGCTCAAGACAAGCAAAAGAGCTAAAACATGTTTGAGATGGGATAAGTGGTCATAACCAGAATGTTGATGCAAATGAGAATTATTCTGTTGGAGATTGTAGTAAAAGCCACCCTTCTCCCATCACTGAGAAGAACTTGACTGAACTCTGACCATGCTTTAGATTTTTATGGAAGGCTGCATTTAAAAATAATGAACTAAAGGCTGGGGATGTACCTCAATGGTGGAGCACTTGCCTCACATGAGTGAGGGCTTGAGTTTGATTCCTAATATCACAAATTTTAAAAAATTAAAAGATGAACTGGAGTACCTGATGAGAGGAGTAATCTAAACAGCAGTGCATTCCAGCTGTTGCTTTTCTACCTTTTCACTACGTGAAGTAGTACTTGGGATCAGTGGCATGACCTCAAGGGAAGCAAATTAAAAGGGAAGCAAAGTGGAATGATTTTAAAAATCCTCAACTTGACCAGAGAAGGGGCAAAGAAAAAGTGTGAAGGGCGCAGCCCAGCAACCACTTGATGAAAAGGTTAGCAAGGATTCAGAGAAGCTAAGAGCTATGCATCAGGACAATGAGAAAGAAGGCCAGAAGACGTCTCAGAAATCTGTGAGGTTGCTTTCTTCGAAATAGTCCAGAAGTCTAGAAGAATTGCTTCAAAGAACAAGTCCAGAGCACACTTCACAGGCTTTCTGCCCTGAGCCACTTCAGTATTTTCCTTTGTGCTTTCCAATGATGGCTCTGCAGCCACTACAACCATGGTTTAAGCCAGCCCAGGGGCATCGCATGTGGGTGGCACACTATGCCATCCCCATGGTGTTGATTTTGCATATGTATAGACTGCCAAAGTTACAGAGTCATAGTGGCTTTCACAGAGACTTTGAAGGAAAGCCTGGGACCCAGGCAGAAGTTTGCTTCAGATCCAGAGCCCTGCAGTTTCTTCACTGGGAAAATGCCTAGTGGAGCCATGGGAGCAGATCTACAACGGAGACCCCAGGAAGGCCAGAGCCATTAGCAATGCCAATGTTTCACAGGCACCAGTCACAGAACAGCTAAGTGACCTGTGATCAGAAAAGTCACAGGGACTCAGCTGCTCAAGGCCTTGGGACACATACTACACTCAGTGTGCACAGGAAGCCAGATGTGGGGCTTTAAGATTTAATGTCTGCCCTGCAGACTTGCTCTGAGCTGGGCGTTCCTTTCTACCTGCATTTTTGCTCCCTTTTGGAATGGGAAGGTATGCCCTGTGGCTGTCCCGCCACTGTGCATTAGGAGTCGATAACTCGTTTTGATTTTATAGGCTCCCAATTGAAACTAGTTTGCCTTGAGTCTCTGAAAAGACTGTACTTTTGAATTGATGTTGGAATGAATTAAAATTCCTCTGAAAAACTAAATGGTAAAAAATTGGCTAGCATAGATGAAATGGATAACTTTCTGGAAGCAGTCTACAAAGGCTCACGAATCATAATGAAATTGAAAATCTGAATAGGTTAAAAACAAGTAATAAGATTAAATCACTAATCAGGAATCTCCCATCAAAGGAAAACCCAGGACCTGATGGCCTTATACTGGTGAGTTATATCAAACATTTCAACAACTAACAGCAATCCTTCTCAAATTCTTCCAGAAACATAGAAGAGGAGAAAACACATGTAAACTTGTTTTACCAGGCTAGCATCATCCTCATATGAGAGCTGGAGAAGGATACTGCAAATAAAGAAATTTCCAGGCCAATATTCTTAATGAACATAGATGCAAAAATCTTTCGCAAAATATTTGTAAACAATGTTAAAGGGATCATACACCGTGATCAAGTGGCATTTATACCTGGGAGGCAGGCTGGACACAGGAAGACGAATACTGCCTCAGTTCACTTATGTACGGATTCTTGAAAAGTCAAATGCACACAAACAAGAGTGTCAAATGTGGTTACAAGGGAGAGAAGGAAAGGGAGAGAGGAAAAGGGAAAGTGGAGAGATGTTGGTCAAAGGGTACAAAGTTGGCATTATAAAATGAAAAGTTCTGGAGATTTAGTGTACACATGACACATAAATAGTTAATAATTTGTACACTTGAAATTTTCAGAGAGTAGATCCTAAATGTTTTCCCAACAAAAATGTAGCCATGTAAAGTAATAGCCATGTCAATTACCTTGATTGTGGTAGTCATTTCATCATGTATACATATATCAAAACATTACAATGTATACATTAAATACATGCAACTTTCATTTGTTATACTTCAATAAAACTGGGAGAGAAGACTTCAATAATTAATGTACATATGGGATGAAGAAGTAGTCTATCTATTTAGCTATATGGAGTAGTCATTGTTTTTTAAATTATGTATTCCTGAATCATTCAGACTGGCAGAGGTTTTCCATATTATAGACTTAGGTAAATACTATAGTTGTGTGGTTCTTCTGCCTACAGGTTTCCCTGTGATGGGTTAAAAAATTCCAAATCATCATTTTCTAAGCTTATGTCACAGGGTAGTTTTCTGGTAGCCCTCAGTCTAAATCTTCATTCTGAATCTTTAAATATTGAAGTAGCCCACTTTTAAAACTTAAATGTTTTCTGCTACAATTTTGTCCATTATTCAATTAATAACACTTTTTTAAAGAAACTGGGGATTGAGACCAGTGGCACCCTACTGCTAAACCATATCCCCAGCCCTTTTAATTTTTTTGAAAAAGTCTCACTAAGTTGCTCAGGTTGGCCTTGAACTTGAGATCTTCCTGCCTCAGCTTCCCAAATTGCTGGAATGACAGAAGCCATCATGTCTGGCCTATTCATAACACTTTAATTATGATGAGGCCACTTGAGTCTTAAGGAAGAATATGGTCTTCATTATTGTATTGCTTTGGTCCACCTAGCAAACAAAATATTAAAATGGAAAACTTTAAAAGAAATTTAATTGATAGTAGTAAACACATTACACTGTGAATTTCCCACTTTTTCAAAGTGTTTTGATTTATTTCATGTCATGAGCCCATATTTTTAAGCAAGATTTTTTGATGTACTTTAACACTGGAGGGAGTTAAATGATGGATATTTGCTAACTGATAGAGTCAATTGGTGTTTACATCAAATTGGCAATTTATTAGTCTTGGTTCTTTGTAGCAATTAAATCAATTAACCAGAGGACTGAATAAAAATACAGATATTAAATAGTGTCAAGTTTATATTGTCAACTAGACAGTAGATTACTAGGTATAATAATCTAGTAAACAGACTCATAAATTCTATGAGATTGGGTACCTCTCAGAAAGATAGGTATAAACAAAGATGGTATAAACTTTATGTTAATGAACATTCCTAATGACTTGCCAGGGGAAAAGCTTTTACTGGAATTATTTTTTGTGAGTTCTCTTCATTAAGAGGTAAGGTCTTCCTAAAGTGCGTAATTATCCTTCATTCCAGAACTACCATGTCAACCATACCTAGAGGATTTGTTACTATTTCTTTTCAGGTAGCCCCAGTCCTTTGTAGAATTAATTTGGTGACAGCCAATAATGATTTTAACTGGCCCCTGATGCTGAAATGCACAGATGGCTTTCTTCCTGTGTGGTGCAAGGAACACTTCTAAATTTCTAAGAGAGTTCTATCACTCCCCAAAGAATTTCCTGACAGCAATGACATTTGGCCTAATAATTTATTCACTCTGTTTCAAGTCCTCCTGCAGTGGCTCTCACAGGCAGGAAAGCTTCTGTCTTAGAGTCACAGCTACCAACATCTGCTGCCAATATTTGGCTTGAAATGTCCCAACTTCTCATAAAAAAGTACATAAGACCACTTCATTTAATGCTTTCAGGCTACATTCCTGAAAATAATGTCAAACTCTTATAAAGTTACATAGGGGTACACCTCTCAAACTTTTGAAGAAATAATTGGAATAAAATTGAAAATGTTACCTAAAAAGTGGTAAAACTAAACTCAGTCTAATTAACAAATAATTTAACAATAATATAAAATACTCAAAAGATTTCTAGCAAAAAATCATTCTTCTCAACAGAGGAAATGACAATTTCTTTTGTTCTAAATTTTGAAAATATTATAAAATAATTATTAATCAGAAAAAATGTTTAAATTGCTAAAATAGTGGCTATGTAGATTAGTATTGAACACAAATGTAACTGTAACAGAATATCTTGAAAAATATTGATGTATAATCTTACTTTAATAATTTTGAAGCATTTGTATCTATTATCTATTATTATTTAATATATTTTTTAAATTATACAGGAATACTTTTTGCTTCTTCATAGCTTCCATTCTTTCCACCTTTTTTCACTTTTTCTTATATCTGTCCTCTTTTTTCTTTCCCCTATGTATCTGGACTTTTAAATGAAACATAAAGGACAAATTAGACTGGTAATTTCTACTGGGAAACAGCTCACCAGCTAAGGTTGGCTTTTCAAGCTTTTTTTTCCTTGGGGCTTATAAAGACACCCTTAAAATTTGTCAATAACCCCCAAAACACTTTTCTTTATGTTGGTTATATGTATCAACATTTACCACATCAGAAATTAAAACTGATCATTTTTTAAAACATTATAAACTACCTTAAAAGATAACAAAGCCATTCAATATTAATTAAAATAATATTTTATGAAAACAACCATATTTTCCAACACCCCAAAACTGTTAAGGATGAAATCTTGAATGTGTGTGTGTGTGTGTGTGTGTACATAAACATATATATTTTGGGGGGGTGGGTACTAGGGATTGAACCCATGGTCACTTTATTGTTAAGCTACATCCATGTGTATTTGTATGTATTATTTTTAAAAATTATTGAGACAGATTCTTGCAATTTGCCAAGGCTGGTCTCAAACTTAGTATTCCTGCTGTATCAGCCTCCCAAGTAGCTGGAACTATGAGCATTTATTACCACACCCAGTTGATTTCACATTTTCACAAATCTCTTTAATGTTTGTCTTAATAGGATACAGCTGAATTTTTTAATGTGCCTCTGTTTGCCATAACAAATGTCCTATAGCCTGTAAAAGAGCTTCTCTTTACTTGTTAAGAATGAGGCTTAATATGAAGGTTAAAGGAAGATTGACAACATCTACATATTATTATGGAATAGCATTGACCTTGATAACTTCTTGAGTTAATTAATGTGCTGTCATTTATACAAACTGCTCTGAAAATGAATGTTGGTATTACATTGATGCTTGCTTTCTTCCCCTTACAAATAATGTTGCAATGAATACCATTATAAAGATATGGTTTTACATGTGTATCTATCTCAATGATGGATAAATATATTTTTTTTTCTTTTCAGTACTGAGGATCAAACTCAGGTTGATGTACCTGCTAGGCAAACTCCCTACTACTAAATTACATCCACATTCCAAAAGATGGACATTTAAAAGGGAATTGCTAGATTAAAAGTTATATATACTTCAATGTAAGAGGTGTTGACTACCTAATATTTTTTTTTAATTTTTAATTCAACTGACATAATAGGCTACAGGTTTCTAGCTTTTTAAATTCTGGGAGAGAATAAGTTTTACAGATTTTACAGTCTCTAACAATTGCAAAATGTAAATTTTTTGTGTTTCCTCCATACTAGTGAATTTGAGCATTTTTCAGATGCATTTATTATTCAATTATATATTTTTCACCATGGACCTATGGTTTTGGTCCTTTGACCATTTTCCTTTGTGATGCTTACTTTTTATATTTTAACTTTTAGAGCTTTGTGCATATTAACTAGATCAAACCTAGATTTGTTGTATACCTTGTAAATATTTTTCCCCAATGAATATATTCACTCTTATTGATTGGTCTTCCTCAATTTGATAATTTGAATCCATTACTGTACCAACTTCTCTGTGTGGGTTTTATCATTTGGGGAATAAGGAAATATTAATGGAAGAAATGAATTAACAAATCTGCTTTTTAAACTTACTGTTGATGCTTCATTCAGAATATGATTTGTTTTTCTGTATTAATTCTAGACATCCAGGTAGAGACACCATGGCACTTAAATCCATTGCCAGTGTAGGCTCACCTTTTTAGAGTGTGTCTACCCCATATAGACTTTACTCAATATGATGTAATGACTCAATAGATGTTTGCTTAATGAACAAATAGCATCATTAGCAGAGCTATTAATTAAACACTCTTTGACTCTGTTTACTAAAAATTCCCTATTGAACATCTTTAAATATAGCAATCTTTGTACACTACTCCGCGTTTTTTTTGTTTTTAAAGTTCATCAAGAAACAATGGCTTCTATAATTGGAGTAGTCTATCCAGATAGATGAATTCCAAAATTATAAGAATTCTTGAAATTGCCCTGAGGTAAAATTTGTCCTACTTTTGTACATTTCCATTTTCTAGTTAGGAAGAAAAAGCACAACCTGAAATCCAAGTCTAATTTGCCCCCCTGGCATAAAAGAGAAGACCTTAGTAATTACTCGTCTTTTTCATCCAGCCACTTAGTGTCTTCTTTTCTTATTTTTTGCCAATGTTTGCAAAAAATGAAGATCTCCTTAAGGAGAAAGTGTTCTCCCAGTAGATAAGTTGTTCTCAGACTCTCAGTTCCACTTTTAATTTCAGCCCACTCTTTGCAATATTTCACATTTTTTTCACAGTAAAGGGATGTTCCTCAGTTAAGACTTTCTTAAGCACATAATTCTGAATTTGCTCTTTTCTGTGCACAATTCATATTATTGTCATTATTAATTGGATCCTGGGACAAAAATCTAATTTTAGAAAAATATTTTCTTTCATTTTGGAGGACCTGAAAAAGAAAAATGAAGCTCTTTTAAAACTGATCATTGATGTTTTGTTCAGAATATGATTTATTTCTCAATAGTAGCTCTAGACATCTGGACATAGACAGGACATCAGCATTGGAGTCCATGGCCAGTACAGCTAATTCAGACTCAAATTTTGAGAGTATGTCCATCCTGTATGAGACTTTATGTGATATGACTTAATGGCTAAATTAATGTAGATATTTGCTAAATTAATGAATAGCAATAACTGTTTGTAGTAGTATTAAATCAATACTTGAAAAACTTTTTTTTATTTCTTTTCTCCTTGTAGTAGGCTGAATAATTGCATCCCAGAGCTATCCATGCCCAAACCGTCAGAATATGTGACTGTTTTGCCTTTCTTTGTATGTATGATTAATTTAAGGATCTTGAGATGGGAAAACTATCCTGAATTTTTCAGATGAGCCCAATATAATTACAGGGGTCCTTCTAAGAGGAAGACAGGAAGATAAAAGTTAATAGCGAGATGGTCACAAAAGGTAGTGTTTGGAGTGACATAAAGGGGCCATGAGCCAGGAATGCAGACAATTTCCAGAGGCTGAGGAGATAAGGACATCGATGCTCCCTGAAGCCACCAGATGAAAATAGCCCTGCTAATACTTTGACTTTAGAGCTCTGACTTCCAGAAGTGTAAGAGCTTAAATTTGTATTATTTGAATCCACTGAGTTTGTGGGAATTTGTTACAACAGTCGTAGGAAACTAATATAGCTCACTGACTCCCATTTCTTTCTGTATTCAATGCTACTAGCTATTGCTTCTGGAACCATCTGTGGTAATACTTAGCACTTAGAATGGATGATACTTTTAAATTCAACCTCTTTGCCACTGTAGATCGATTCTGCACTTTGTACAGTGATTGTATATGAACTTCTAACAGCTCAAAGGACTTTCCTGTGTTTGTCACATGAATGTAAAAACATTCAAATGAAAATATGCCCAGGAGAACAGATTGTCTTTGGACTTTATTCTTAAAGAGCTTAACCCCATTTCTTTACTGGAAAGTAATGTTAAATTCAGTTTAAATTTTAGAGATAAAGGGCCAGGTAGACAAAAGCAGTGCAGAACTCGGGTGACTTTTTCATCACCAGGGTAGTTGTGACCTTAAAACACTGAAATTATTGTAATGATATTTACAGACATATATTTAACTTGCATTTGTTTATTGCTATAGTCTCTGAGGCATATATCATTGTTTACAATCTACAACCTAAATTCTTTGCAGCTACAAAGAATTTATCAAATCTGTGGATATTACATTTTTCTTTTTCACTAATGGAAAGGGAATTATACCTGCTGTTGCTCATCTCATGCATCTTAGAATATAAGGGAAAAATATTAAATTTGCTTTCACTGAATCTGCTCACAAAAAGTGTGATTTGTATCTAAGGGGTGGGAAAAACTATTAACTAAAACACTTGGCTGCTTTATTCCTAGGTTCATATTAAAAATATGTAGTTTTACATGTTAGTTTTTAGTCATTCTTTTGTCTATATCAGGAGGAGTAGATAGATGTGGCTCAAATTTCTTGCTTATTTAAATATTGTTTTGATTGCAAAATAACAAACCGCTTTTACTAAGATGGACTGAGAAGGCTCTTGCTTTTTTGTTGTTTTGTTTTCCTACAGCTGGTTCCCATGGGGACCTACAAAATCCACATTTTATGACAAAATGGAGAGCAATAGGGGAGTTACAAATTATAAAGCAATTAGGACTCGGCTAGTCAATAAAGTCTCAAGATCAGTTATTAGAGTGTTGTATTTAAAGTTTGTTAGGGAACACAGAGTACAGAAACGTTGCCATTAACTAATGTGTAATTTGGTCATATTTCTTGGTAAGATAATAAGACTTTTCATTTTCTTTTAATCCAAACTTTCTCTAGGAGGCTATGCAATTTAAACCAATGTGATTAATATCACCATTGAATTATTTAGAAGTATTTTCTCCAAAGAAATGAGTCCCATTAATGGGATTGAATACAGTCTTTAGTAGATGGTTCAGACTTTGAATTCAGAGCCAGGATTTCCATCCTAATTATCTGATATTGAGCAAGTTATTTAATATCTCTAAGACATATTTATTTAACCAGTAAAGTGGAGGTAAGAATGAATCACTGAATCATTCTGGGAATTATATAATATATTGACCCTAGCTGGTCTCAGTAAGATGTTTCATATGGTGGTAATAAGCAAATCTTCAAAACTCAAGGGTTTAATACTTAAAAATGTTATTCCTTGGTGGTATTATAACATTAGGCATTGGGGAGTCTGCTACACCATTTCTTGAGCCACTCGGAACACTCATAGGACACACAGCCTCCAAGGACAGGATGGCATGACAGAAGGGGCACCCAGCCCTGGGGCTTGGCTCCAAAGTGACACTTGCCAGTTTGTTAACGTGAAAGTGTATGGGAGCAATGAGAGCATGAACAGACTTTGCAAGCACAGGTGTCCTCACACTGTCTAAAATGCTTAGCATGATGCCTGGCCCATGGTTGAAATAGCTCAGTGAAGGTTGCTATTCTTGTCATCATGATCACAGTTATTTTAGAGGCAGTGCAGGTTTATAGTTAAGAATCCACCTCTAACTCTGCGACTTTGGAAAGCTTTTAAAACCCTCTGAGTCTCCATTTCTTCTTTGTAAAATACTTTTCACCTTATCAGGTGGTTATAGTGACTAAATGAAATAAATTGGTGCCACGTAGTGCATCCTCTAAACAGGTGGGAGTTTCATTATGACATATTTTTGTTTTGTCTCTCAATCGTTTAAATGCCCATATGTGTATTTTTTAATGTAATAATAGGCAGAAATTTCTTGATTTATGTTATCATGAGTATACTAATATGGTATTGATGTTTCTATTTGTGGCAGATATATGCAACTATTAATCATTCATCAGGTCTTTATTAAGTTCCTACTATGTTCCAGAGGCTGAGGATGAGCAGTGAACACCTGAGTTCTTTGCTTTCATGGGATTTGAATTCTTGGGCAGTAAAGAGGGAAATAGGCAAAGAGACAAGAGAATATAAATTGACTATTCTATTTATTTCAGATCATGATAATCCCAATGAACATAGGAAAAGTTGGTAGAGACTAACTAGTGAAGACTTATCTTTTGTGTTCTCAGGAATGCTTTCTCTGGAAAAAACACCTTTCAGCCAAAATTTGAGTGGTATAAAGTTCTTTGGAGAAAATGCATTTTTAGCAGGGGGACTTCCCAGATCAAAGGCCCTGTCGCAAGATGTACCTTAGTTAGCTCAGGTGTAACTACAACAGTGAACAACAGGCAGAGCTGTGAGGAATGAGGCTATTGAGATAAGTAGGGGCATTTTTTGTCTATAAATTCTATGAAAAAAAATTTTCCCCAATACTTGATATCAAACTATTGGAAGTCTTTCCATGGGAGAAGGATGCTATATGAATTTTGCTTAAAAATGATCACTCTGACTAATGTATGAGAAATGGACAATAAAGGGTACTGAAGAATTCCAGAACGAGACGGTAGTGATTTTGAACGAAATAGTCTAGGATTACATCTACTTTAAAGGACCGACTGTTATGAATGTAGTTTAGTAATATGATGAGTTGATGTTTTCTTTTAGGTACTCGGTGATAAGGAAGTATAGAACTTAATTTAAAAGTTCATAAATGTCATCTAAGGTCACACGTGGTAGAATTTATAAGGATAGGCTGATAGATCCAGGGGAAATAAATTTTACTTGAGGGTCAAAAAGAAAAAAATATTTTTGATTGATTCATCCATAACCCAAATGAATTGATTATCTGAGAAGAAAGAGTAGTTCTCAGTAATGACAAGTGTGGATAGTTCCTTTGTTGTGTGCATGTGTGTGTTACCCTATTGAAATAAAACATTGCAATGTAATTTTGAGGTGAATAAGTATTTTTGTTGGAGTCTACTACATCTGTGCCCATCTGATATAGTACTCAGGAAGAAGTCAAAGAGGAAAATACACTGTACAACACAGACACTAACAAGGTAACACAAGGCAAATCATTTGCCATTTCAGAAAAGTTACTACATGACCAGCCTTGGGAAAGATGTGTTTTGCAGAGATAAATGGATAAAGTACCTTAGGATGCTGAATTAAACCTGCCTTTTATGTTTTCAATCTTGTTCAATAAACAGGTTTATATTGAGCAGGAGGTCTTAGCATCTCTGTTCTAAGATATAATATTGTACAAGATGCACATTGTACAAATAAATAATCTGATCCCCGTCGGTCTATGTGCAACTCCTCCAAATAGATATTAACTCCCAACTTTTGGAATCTTTCTTTGTGCTTACTAGTTATGACTTTGTAAATTGGGATCAAAGTTCCAAATTCAGCACACAAAGCCCTTGCCATTGGCAGCTGAAGGTCTATTATTATGGGCAGAGATTATAATTACCCTGGGCCAAGATCTATAATTTTCTATATGAAGTCTTTGGTCAGTGTCACAGTGGTAGTAAACTAAGGTACCAGTAATTTGTTTAAAATTCTTTTTTATCATGAAGCCATCAAAGTAATGATTCTGTTAAGGCCAGTAAAGGGGATAAATCTGGTCCTCTCTAGTTTGTGTTTTCAGTGAAACACTGTGAAATCACATACTGGGATGTGATTTTTGAGGGGAGGGTCAGGACGCCACACTCAAAAGAGCAGAGCCAAAGTTTTGTTCACCCTCTTACTCAATGACCCTCAGTCTCTATGAAGGAGGCAGTTGTCTTCTTTCTCAGTCCCTGATGGAGAAAGTGCAGAACAGCTCGCAGAAGTCCTTTTCTGCAAGGTAGCCTGTGTGCAGGGTGACGGAACTACAAGCCAGCGTACATGGACAGTCCTGAGAGCCTGCTTTTGCAGGATCTCCCCTGACTTTGCCACAGCTCAGTGCTTCCTGTGCATGCATTCTATGAACTATGCCACTTACTGTTTTCCTAGTGTTGCCTTACTATACAGGAGTTCAAAAGTTTTTAATTTGTCTTTTCTTTTCCTTGAAGCTTCTGTGCAGTTAACACCTTTGACTTGGTTCAGGGATGTGTATAGGTTCTAGAGCAATTTGAACTTTAACTCCATCAAGAAAATACAGGAGTTACAGGGGAAAGGAATAGGGAAGACAGTGCAATGAACCTGACATAACTTTCCTATGTACATATATGAATACACCACAGTGAATTTTCACATGATGTATATCCGCAAGCTAGGATTCTAATTAGAATAAGACATACTCCATGTTTATATAAATATATTGAAATATACTCTACTGTCATGTTAAGCTCAAAAGAACAAATTTAAAAATGTTTAACTTACAAAAAAGTAGGTCAAGAATAAAAGACAATATAGGAATTAAAAAATAATCTAGAGCTTTTATTTTTAAAGTCTTTAAATGTTCTATGAATCACTTTAAAATACTTCAGCCAAAAAGTGGAAAAGAATTTTAGATCTAGCAGTGTATGTACACTATGAATACTCATTAAAACTAGGTAATAGCAATAAGGGGATTCATTAAATTATTTTATGTGAAATTTTTCATAAAGAGAAATTATTTTAAAAATAGATGAAAGCAAGCATACAGAGATACTGGAGCAAAGTTTTTCTTTGTGTTTTAAACAAATTTTAAGACTTTTTTTATCACTAATAAATTGGACTCAAAGATAGATGGGAACAAACTAAATCCTAATGAGTGCAAAAGGGGAAAGTGTTACTATTCTCCAATAATGTTGAATTCTCACACTGTGAGTAGTGGGGTTTAATGTTTGGAATAGAACTGTAGTCGTTTTTATTTAATCAAAAAGTTACAGTAGGTATTTTTGTTTGTAAGTACAACTTCTTAAAATCTTGATATTTTCTTATCTTATAATACAGATCTAAGTACACAATGGGAGAAATAAACTCCAATCTATTCTTTTTTGGATATTCTCTTTCACACATTTTCATGCACAGATACAATCCCTAGCATTATTTCCACCCTGTCCACCAAGGGGACGCATGTGTGCATGTGTATATTTTACACTTAAAAGCAGATCAGTTAAAAGGTTTTTTTTTTTAATCAACTATTCTATTTGGGTTTATCAAATAATGCTGAAATTTACCTTTTAAAATTAGATTTTTATATATGTAACTGCACCATTCTCAAAGAAATAGTGAAGGTCCAATCCTCTCAAAATAATGAAACCAATAAACACGAACAAAGAACTTGAACTTGGAGAAAAGATTTTTGAAGCAGAAAGTTAGATTCTCTAATGCATTTCCATTTTGATGGCCATTGTAATAATAACGCTGAATTAGAATGAATGTCACCTACGTAATAAAGTTCCTTGATTCCATTTCTTTTGAGGATTTAGAGACATCAGCTCAGGTGCTAGAGGGATGATCTGTAAATATACTAATTATGTTAGAGAGAAAAATTATGAATGCCTGAATATCTGCATCCCATTTCCTCCTCTGCTTTTCAAAGACTATTCCATGACTATGTGTTTTTATTCTTCTGATGTAGATGATAGGTAGGCAGAACTGCAAATGGAAGGAGCTGGGACAGAAAGGCAAGATTTCCTTTTTGGAAATTCCTAGGAAGAGATTTGAGTAGATCCTGGAGGTCAAGATACAATGGTGAAGACAAGATTCCAGGAAGAATGAGAATGAGCCTGGGCAGATGGGGCCATGCAGAGAGTGAAAAAGACAGAAGAGCTTTTTGTCGGGATCCCCTAGCTCTGAGTTACCAGGGTAGACTGAATAACTTCTTAATGTTTCTTAATTGTTTTTCTTTGCCCTTGAATCCATCCCAAGACTGGATCCTGAAAGAGATCCTTTTTATTTGAGATTATGTAACTATTCACAAAGGAAATGTTCAATCCATTTCCATGGTTAATATTTACTGAACATACAAGAATGAATGCCCATATAGGAATCTCCTTATTTTTCTGCTTTGATCTTCTCTTCCACTGAAACTCTGGTTCCTTTGAAGTTTCATTATTGCTACTTTCCTAGACTCCTTCAGACCTAACTGAAGGAAATTTCTGTCATACCCCCCACTGTTCCTAGGGAGCTAGGAATCACATGAAATGAGGAAGACTTTCATTGATTATTAGAATCTCATCCAATATACTTTTTCAAATATGAGAACAATTGTTCCGAGCATGAGAACAATTATGGATTATTCAAATAAAACTCAAATTTCAAGGTTTGCTAATAGAAGTGTCTCAATTTGGGACAGTTAGACCTTGAAACTTAATTCTCCTTCCTTGAGTTTTACCTTCCTCCTAGAGCACCCTGCTAGCCCCTTCAGGTTCATTTTACTATGACATAAAAGGGACCATGAAAGGGCCTCTTGTACTCTCTGATCTCTTCCATCACCCTCCCCTTTCCTCATTTAGGACCCACACTTCATTGCCGTTCCTCCTAAGGGCCAAGTGCACGCTCATCTCAGGACATTTGCATTGCTGCTCCTTTGCCTGGAACACTTCCCTTCCTCTTATCACTAAAGTTTGCTCTCATCTTTCATTGAGGTCTTTAACAAGTACATCCCATATCACTGAATCAAACATAATGTTCCTGTCCTTGTCACTCTCTGTACCTTACATTATTTGACTATTTTTTCCAGCACTTATCTCAATTACAGAGTTGTATATATATTTACTTGTCTATTGGCTGTTTCTCTCCTACAATATTATTTTATGGCAACAATATTCATTAGTCTAGTTCTAGAATTGAGACTAATGCCTGGCACATGGTAAGTGCTCCCTAAATAATTGCCAAATGAATAAATGTTCATCTATTACAGAAAAGGCTGTAATTATTCAAGATTATGATAAATAATGAGAAGGGGGTAATATGGTACAGGAGGCAATACGAAATTAACTGTGGAATATTCAATTAGTATGATTAAAGTCAGTCTCTCATACTTACTACATATAATTCTCTAAGTCACCTAAACTCTCCTATCTTTAATTTTTCATTTCAAAATGGATTTCAGCTCAAAACAGGGTGTTTTGCCAAAAAAAAAAAAAAAAAGAAGAGTTGATGCATTGCAGCATCCACCACAATGTCAAACACATGAGAAGGTTCATTTCAAAATTGGTAACTATGTTATCACCTTACAAAAGTTCCTTTGAACTTGCAATTTATATGAGATCTTAAGTTGCAATCATTTTCCTTCCCATTTGTGTATATACCAAGGAGAAGCACATTCTCATACACCTATTCTCAGTGTATTTTTAAGTGTATTTTATTTCTTCTAATTAGTTGTACCTGATAACAGAATGCATTTATACATTTTGATAGATCACACATAAATGGAGTATAATCTCCTTTTTCTGATTGCACATATTGCAGGATCACATGCTTAATGCAGTCATATATGTACATGAGGTAATAGCATCTGTTTCACTCTACCCCTTCCCCCGTACCCCTCCCCTCCCTTCACTCCCCTCTACCTAATATAAAGTAACTCTATTCTTCCCTATCCCCACCCCCATCCCCTGCTTATTGTGAATTAGCTTCTGCATATAAGAGAAAACATTCGGCCTTTGGTTTTTTGGGTTTGGCTTATTTTACTTAGTATGATATTCTCCAACTCCATCCATTGACCAGCAAATGCCAGAATTTCATTTTTCATTAAAGCTGAGTAATATTCCATCGTATATATTTCATTGCATTTTGAGAAAAAGGCAGAGGATTCTACCTCCTGACCATCTAAACTTGGATTCTCTGAACCAGCTTCCTACATAAGAAACCAGGGGTATGAGTCTAGATTTGAGCCTCCTTCAGAAGATCTCCTTCTCTCAATTCTTTTGGAGGCCACAGAATATTAGCCAAGTTAGATTGCAGGGTAATATGCCCAGTGGAAGGCAAAAGCAGTCCACCAATTCTGGTAGAAAGATGGTCTCAACTTATGCTCCTACAGAGAGGAAGAGAAATTATTAGCTAACTTTCTTTGAAAGCATCAAACAGGAAAAAAAAAAAAAAGTAAAGAATGGTAGTTGTAGTATTTTGCCCTTTATATTATCTGGGAATTTTGACAGGGTCTCTCATGGGCTATTTCTACAAGAGTGAAACAAAGCAGAGCGTTTTATCATAATATGTTCTGTTTAGGTTCTTTCTCAAAGTCAGCCCTGGTAAAACAGATCATAATCCACCTAAGAAGAAAGCTCTCCTTACCTCTTTAAGTTTTATAGTCTAAAATAGAACCTTTGAACTCTCATCACTTCTGGATGCTTCTCTTTGTTGCCTGCAGAGTTTCAGGTCTCTTTGCAATTGACTGTACTGTTCCTATGATGGGAATAAAATGAGAGGCATAGCTCCAGGAAAATGACTCTAAAAATAACATTTTCTATATGTGCTCCAACAATATTAATAATACCAAGCATTTGGTTTTTGCACTTCCATGGTTCATTAAATTTATTCCTCTGCCTATCTTACATAATGGTCTAAATTAAGGCTGATCTTTCCTTCATTCAATGCATATTTGCTACATGCTATTATGTACTGAGTTTGAAATTAAATGCTCAACATAAAGCCTTAAAATTCTGTGAGTTATGGGGCAGTCTCAATTTATAAATAAGTTCCAGAAATTTTATGAAGCTGGTCTAAATTTTTTAATGAATAAATATAAAATCAAGATATAAAAAAATCCATTATCAGCAAAAGATCAGATTTATATATCATACTTTACCTACATCAAAAATGGCTTTATCCTCTGAGGAAAGCTTTATAAATTCCTAGATGACTGACTGACTGCTTCTACTGTCTCCTAATTGTCATATGCCCAAGAATCACATGCTATATTCAGTTAAAAATTGCTTTTATATTGATGATCATTTTAAGTAAAATTAATATATAGCCAAGCTTTATGTGCTCATAATACTTCCAACATGTGGCTAATCAAATTTGCAATGATCTTAAAAAAACGTGAAAAAGGTTTCCTATGCCTGTTTTCTAAGAAAGTCTTTTTGATAGACTTATTAAACATTAAATGCATTTTTAAGAAATTTAGAGGTTCTTTTTATACAGTGGCATTTTAAAAACCTGACAGATTATGGCCACTGTCGACTGAATTAAGTGCAGTCTTAACGTATTCATCCGAGTAGGTGCTCTGCTGTCATCGGGCTATGGGACAATTCTCAGGATGTCTTCTGCCCTGAAAATAAATAGATGAGCATGTTAAAAGTGTGTGTGTGTGTGTGTGTGTGTGTGTGTGTGTAGGGTGCATACAGAATACTATAATGTACTGTGTTCCAGGAATTACCTTAGACTCAGGGAACACAAGATGAATAATGCAGAAATCCTACCCTCAAGAGATTTTGGAATTAGCAAGGAAGACATAAACCAAAGAGAGAGCCAAGGTGTTTTACAGATGTTGAATTACAAGTGTAGATGATAGATGCATAAAGGATGAAATTGGAATTGACTTGTGGGTCATTTTATTATTTAATATCTGCTTTGCTATCAGAAAGAATATTCTTTAAGGACTAGGACTGGGTCGATTTTATTTATTGCTCAGTTTTTCATGGATAGCACAAGACCTGATCTATAATGCCATGTTTCAAATGAATTTTGAATGAATTTCAGGCAATGGTGAGTGAATAAATGGAGGGAATGTATTAAAAATTAATTAATGATAAATTCTGTCTGTGGGTATTTGCATTTGGGAAAAGAGGTCAGAAAAGATTCTGTGAAAGTGATTAAGTGGGAAAAGAGGAAAGCCAGTCCAGATAGGAGCAGAATAAGCAAATCAAGAAGGTATGAGGGGTCTCAACCACTTGCTAGCAGTTCTGTAAGTAGAAATAGGGAAGCATACACTTAGGCCATGATGTAGGAAGGTCTTTTGTGTTAAGGATTTTGGACTTAACCCTCGAATTCAACTTGTGGAGTAAAATATGCATCTTTGCAAAATCTATAGATAATTTGAATCCATGCAGTGTGTCTTTAAGGGTCACTCCTAGTGACAGAATTAGTATCTAAGAAAAATAAATTATGAACAGTTAATCTTCTGCTGAAGTAGTCTGTCTCAAAGCTATTTTGTCCCTTTGTTGCTATAACAAGAACAGAAGGATATTGCATTTTAGAGCCTTAGTATGCATTGTTTTATATGAAAATCCTTCCTATGCAGGGCGACCGAATTATTTATTTTTTTATGATTCCTTAGGTTGATTTACCTGTGGATGCTTACGGCATGAATGGTTTATAGCATGAATGTCTGTTTCTAGCAGCTGGGTCAAATTTACATTGCATTGATTATTAAGTGGTTCAGATTACAGGAGATCCCTCTTCCCATCAGCACAATTTCAGCACATTGACTCTTGAATTAGAAAACATGAATGCCCCAAGTTTTTGTCCCATAACTCCATCACCTAGGGAAGAGGAGGTTCTCAGCCTTCCTGTTGACTCTGGCCTTGCTAACTAATACCCCCAGTGTCAGGTACAGCCTCCACTTTGAAACCTGAGTGGTAACTCAGGTTATTGTATGGTAGAAGTTCTTTCATCATCTAGCACCAGAAATGCATGCTTAGGAAAGCATGAGGGAAACTGAGAGGTGCTCTTGACCCAAGTGCAGACTCAGTGGAGGTACATATGTGCTCACTTCCTTGGTAGGGACCTTAAGTGGATACCAAAAAGAAGCAGGCTTGACATTTCAAGATTCTTCCCTATTTTTCTTTGTGTGTATTTCCTTAAGGCAGTTAACATGAGTTCTACATAAATTTAGAGTCACACCTAAGATCAGAATTGGGATTTTTTTTGCTTGTTTTCATTTTTAATAGATTGGATAGTTATATTTAAGACACTTCACAGAAGAGGATCTACAAGCAATCAACAGGTATATGAAAAAATGTTCAACATCTCTAGTAATACGAGAAATGCAAATCAAAACTACCCAAAGATACCATTTCACCCCAATTAGAATGTCTATTATCAAGAATACAAGCAATAATAGGTGTTGGTGAGGATGTGGGGAAAAAGGCACACTCATACATTGCTGTTGGGGTTGCAAATTGGTGCAGCCCCTCTGGAAAGCAGTATGGAGATTCCTTTGAAAACTCAGAATGGAACCACCATTTAACCCAGCTATCCCACTCCTTGGCCCATACCCAAAGGACTTAAAATCAGCATACTACAGTGATGCAGCCACATCAATGTTTATAGCAGCCCAATTCACTATAGCTAGATTGTGAAACCAACCTAGATGCCCTTCAAAGAAACTGTAGTATAAATACACAATGGAATATTATTCAGCCATAAAGAATAATAAAGTGATGACATTTGCAGGTAAATGGATAGAATTGGAGAAGATCATATTAAGTGAGATAAGCCAATCCCAAAAAAACAAAGGCCAAATGATTTCTCTTATAAGTGGTTGATGACACATAGCATGGGTAGGGGGAGGCATGGGAAGAATGGAGAAGGGATGGATTATATAGAGGAAAATGAGGAGTGGGTAGGGGGCAGGGAAGGAAAGAGAATAAGACAAACATCTATACCATATGTATATATATAAATATGCAAATTGTATGATTCTACTTTGTGTACAACCAGAAAAATGATAGTTGTATTCCAGTTTGGTACAATGAACTAAAAAAAAAAAAAAATGGAACTTTGGGAATTATCTACTCCTATAAGAAAAAACAGTTATGTCCCACTCTCCAATTCCTTTAGATTCCATTTTAGAAGTGAACTTAAGTTATTTTGTCTACATAACTGCATTTATTTAATAACTTGATCAACAGGTAATGAAATGCATATTACCCTAAGCCATATTGTGAGACCACTGGAGTTGATGTTAGGTGAAAGGAAATGGAGCTTAAATCAACTAAATCAAATTCTCATCCTAGCATAGTAGAACATGGAAATGCAACATGGACATTTAATGAGATAACTCACTCCCTATTGATAAATACTTAGAAATTACAGTACATTATAATTACACTATCTTCCTGAGCAACATTTTAAAGTGATTATATGTGCTAATATGGAAAGCTCTTCAGATATAATCAAGATAAACAAACAGACAAAACTGACATGCTAATAGAAGTTCAATGGTTTAGAAAAAGGGGAATGAAGGGAAAGAAGAGGAGATGGGAATAGGAAGAAGAGTAGAATGAACCGGACGTAACTTTCCTATGTTCATATATGAATATACGAACAGTGAAATTCCACATCATGTTCAACCACAAGAATGAGATACTTATCAGGAGAAGTTATATTCCATGTATGTCTAATAGGTCAAAATATACTCTACTGTCACATATATCTAAAAAAAAACAAATGAAAAAACAACAACAACAAAAAGTGACATGTTAAGTAACACTGCCCTCTTTTAAGAATTAAAAAAAAGGACTAGATCAATGTATTGGTAGATGTCTATTTAAGCATTTCCTAGAAGGAATCATAAAAAAGAAGTTGAAAAGGAGTTTTTTTTTTTTTTACTTTTTATATTTAAACTTTTAATAGTTGGAATTTACTAATTTTATACATATTCTTCCATTAGCATATTTATATATATAATATCAATGGTACATATGCACTGTAAGATATCTATTTTTCCTCTTCATAACGCTAATAAAAATACCATCTTGCATACAGTGCATGGAAGTCTATAAACATGACCTACAGGAGGAGTGTGCAAAATACTTCATCAAAGACAAGTGGAAACAAGGAGGCAGCCTCAGAAGATGGTCTATTTTGTTTAATAAATAATATTCTGCTATTTGTAAAGACTCTTTGTCTTACACACCTTTCCATGATGTTTTGCCTTCTAGGAACAGGGTTTCTAATCTGTAGTTAGGTCAATCATTTGCTGCTTCTTGGAAGTGCTGCTGTTTTCCATGTCCTTGGTGTTCAAACGTTATCCTATTCAGCCCAGTGCTTCACTTATCTTCACCATATAATGAACCAAATGTAGCTGTCAGCAAATTCTTTGTGCCTCATCAACTTAAAACATCAACTTTCTCTGTCTGAAACAATGGTATTATGTAATTCCCCTGATGGCCTATGGTTTTTCCTCTCAAAACCGTGTTGTCATACAAGGAAATAATTATCAGAGAATGGTTGCAAATTTCTTTAAAAATGATGGTGCTTTAATCCTTAAGACAGAGAGGTAATCTTGAACTCATTATTCAGGCCATACTAGTTTGTATCAGAAAGTGGCTATCTCTGTCTTATTTCTAGGCAGCTGTTCTTTGCTTCTATCATCACCATGGGACATTCTTTTTCCTGTAAGGCTAACTTCACATGTACAGACTGTCTGTGAGACTAAATATTAGCAACAGTCCATTACTGAGGAGTAAAATTAGGAACATGTATGAAAATTATACTTTCTTTGGAGTGTGCTATCAACTTTTTATTTATTTTCACTTTTTGGTTTATATTCCTCTGCCAAGTTTAGCCTAAATAATAGGGGTAAGCGTGTGTCTGACACTTATAAATATAACCCATGTGATTTGCTTATTCTATTATTGCAAACTGTTATTAGAAGGGCACCATGATTCACTTGACGAGATCTCATTGGTTTCTTACTTTACGGTTCTTGTTCTAACCTGTGCCCATATAACTACTGTGATAATAGTGAATATTTTATCTATTTTGTCCCATTCCAAAATTATGTAATCAATCACAAGAACTGCTTGAAATTTATTTCTTTTTACCTCTGATGATAGGAACATTAAAAGTAAGCCATTGGAGAGTGTTGATTTAGAAGTCAAGAGAACATAGTTCCGGGTGTAATTTTACTTCCAACTACCACAAATTAACCTGGCGCTTCATTAAAATTTTATTTTCCTTATTGGCAAAATGAAGAGTTTGAATTAGATAAACTTTGGAATCCTATAGCAAACAGGACCTAAGTGCTTTCTAGAATGGCATTGTATCACTAGGAGCTTCCCAAATTGCTACAACTCACTTAAAATTTATAAAACAACTGCATGTTAAATGGAATACTAAGTCTCAAAAGGAAATGTAAACAAATAGCCCCCTTTGCCATATGCAAAAGATTTTACAACTCTAAAACATAACAATTCTATGTGGTAACATTTAAACAATTTTTGCTCTGTAAATTGTGGTTTAAATTTGGAGCAAGCTTGCTAGTTTTGCATCTAGAAATATATACACACAGGAGCATACAGAAGTCTGTCATATATCATGTACCTGGTAAAAGTAAGTATAAAATGAGCATTTTCTAACAAAACGTGCAGAATTATTAGAAATCTTCCCTATTTACTTGTCAAATAAAAGGTATTTTACATTTTCAAGGGAAAATAAATTTTACCAAAATTTTGCTCAGCAAATTCTTTATTGTTTGTTTTGTTTTGCTTAAAACCACAAGCCTTATAAACCATTAGATCATCATATCAGTTTGTATACTGCATGTTTCACATTTAATATAAAGTTTGGAAGATGAGAAAAACTCCGCAAAGCAAACAAACAGTAATTACTTCTTCATAATTACTATGAAACTTTATTGCCATGCATTGTTATAATTATATTTTAAATACTCCCCATTTGCATGATAGACCATAATGTCTCCTAGCACATTGCAATCTGTGGCTTATAACAGCATCTCACTTCCACAAAGGCCTCTTCTTCATTTAGTCTCTATTTTAACTACTGTTAAAGGAGACTCAGCAAAATTAATTGGCACCATAATCCTGCAATAAGAAAATTGTAGGCAATACAATATTTCTGTGCTACTGAAATCATCTCATTATTCCGAGGAGTTCATGTTTAACATCTAAGATGTATTCTTCCCTCAGTTAAGGAGTCAGTCATAATCAAACTTGTTCTCAAATTTTACTCTGCACACAAATCATCTGGGGATAGGCTTAAAGTGCAGATTTCAATTCACTGTCTCTGAGGTGGGGAGGAGAAGGGGTTGAGATTCTGCACTTCTGAAGAACTCCCAGGTGGTAATGCTATTGCTGATGTCCCTTGTACCTTACTGAGAATAGCATCCTGTTTACGTATCATCTGTAGCTAAGGACAAAATGCTTTTAACAACATGTACACACACACACACACACACACACACACACATATACTTCACACACGTGCCTCGAATACACACACACTTTACCGAGCCCCCTGCTGTGAGTAGTTTCTACACTCAATCTCAAAATCAATTGCTACCATCAGTGGATTTATTTAACACAAGCAGAAATAACATTCTACCTGTGAAATTCTACCAGCACTGGATACTGTCACTCTGGGACAGAGTCAAAACGCCTTCCTTGTAGTTTACCAAGTGGAGGGTGTGGATATGGGGAAGTTGGGAAAGAAAATTCCAGGAAGGAAGCAGGATATTTAGAGGTAGTACTTTAAAATCCTTCAAGGGGAGGGAGATTGTGGGAAGGGTAAGAGTAAGAGGACACAATTCTCTCCTATATTCAAGGGAATTTTATCTTGCAGGTATTTAGAAATCACATGAGAACTAGAAAATTACATAAATCTTAACATAAATCTTAATTCACCCAATTTACTAATGTTTTCCTTTTCACTTTCAATGAAATATGCCCCTACGGGAAAGTAACTTAGAATTAGGCTGCTGGAATTCATGGATAATATTATAGATACTTATCCATCTATTTAACATGAAACATTTGGAAAATCATTTGGGGACTTTTTTTTTAATTTCATTTAGTAAAAACATTATAGTCTGGTATATTTTCCCATCATAATCATCTTTGTATTGATAGAGTAGCATCTGATCTTTGACCGTGGCAATATCAACAAGTATAAATAGGTTATTTTCACTCTCCTTAGCCTAACAGCTTCTGAAGACCCTTCAATAACAGGGTGGCTGAGATATGAGTCCTTTGAGAAATTGTGAAATTCACAAAGACAGTCCTCAAAGACATCTCAGTTGAAAGCTAATAAAGTCTTACTCTATGTCTTTTTAATTTTCTCTTCATGCTAAAATAGTTCTAAGGGTTTTTTTCATTATAAAGCTTCAAGGTAACATTAAAAATCCAGATTCTCATAGTCTATATGTATTTGACACTTGGCAAGTTAGAATGTCTTTTTGGCAATATTTGTTTTAGTGACACTTATGCAAAATTTTTTATTATACCAGTGGGCAGGCGAGTTCCTTGGGTGAATATGTCATTCAGGTCCTTTTACTGCAGATGTTGCCTATTAATTCTATAGCTACCAAGGTTCCACAAAAAGGCTTTTAAATATGCATATGTTCTTATGTAATATACATGTTTGTGTATACATATGCACATATGTAAATACATATCTCTAGATCAACCCCCTTGTCTAAATAAATGTGCAATGTATATAAGGATATTGAAAACATATATTTAAATTAAGGGAATGGGGAAAACCTTTGCTATATAAATGGGTAATTTCCCTAATAAAAAATTAGGTGGATTAAAACTCCTAATAGAACTCTTGCAACTGAGTAACAAAATAATGAAAATGGCAATAGTAATTAGAAACAAAAGCAAAAAAAAGAAAAAGAAAGGAAAAAGAAACAGCATATGTTTTACACAGTTTTAGGTTAACACATAACAGTGATGTGGACAGCATCAGGAGATAATGGAGGCCCAGGGCTAGCGAAGACCCAGGAGAGTCACTGGTGCTGAAGTAGCCAGATGGTCCAATGACAAGTTATAGTCAACATGAGCAATTCTATAAATACAGATCCTCTCTAGGAACACATCTTTTTGTTGTGCTTTGGAATACAGTCACACGTTCTGTTGATGGACCTCCATGGAATTAAAATGAAACAAACCTGATGAAAATGAAGTTGAGTTGATTAAACACTCTGAACTCTGACAATGGCAAGTGATCAAGTTTCACAGCCTTTTAACTGAGAACTGCTAACAGGGATGCTAAGCAGTAATGATTGTTGCTGCCAATGTGGGATTTTTACTTATGTTCTATACACTCTTCAGCCCTTTATATGCATTAATCTATGTAATTTTCACAGCAACTCTATTAGGCATTTAACATTATCATCTCTATCCTATACATGATAAAAATGTATCACAGAAATATTTTTTAAAATAACATGTCCAGTTTCTTGCAGACAGTCAATTGAGGAGAAAGACCATAAAAAAGACTGGTACCGCTAACAATTAAATGCACCAAAATTGAACTTTACCCAAAGTAAAGTCTATAGAAACATGTACCACTTAAAAAGAAATCGGTATTGTATTCTATACTTTTAGAACCAGAGATTCCTTTCCCCATGTACCTGAAATAGATCAGTATTAAGGTGGCAATAAAGGTAATCCTTTTTCAGAGAGTAGAAAGTATGACTCGTGTAAGCCATTATCCAAAGAAGTATAAAAGGTATAATTTGAATAATTTAAGGAGGGATCACCATTTACAAGTTGGAAAAGGAGCCTCAGACTTTTTGTAGTCACTAGTCAAAGTATTGTTGCTGCCAAAGGACATCATAAAACTCTGGAAAATATCAGGGAAGATTTAGAAACAGAATAAGAAAGTTGGTCCCTCTTGAAGTACAAATATAATATCTTCATAACAGGAGTCTTATTATATTAAAGAAAAAAATGACATGGGGGCTAAAGAAGGAAGGAAAGGCAATATAACTCTCACCTAAGTCTTGACTCCCAAGAGGAGAGTCAGATTGTTTCTCATGTTGCACTGGGTACCTCATGACCCTTCAGACATGGATTAGGGAATGTGGAAACATAGATCTGCACACAAATGAAAGTTCTATGTGTGGCCAGTTCCATTTATTGGAACATAGTGCACAGAGGTATGACAAGACCTTTTCTTCCTTGAGAATGATACTTATGATACTGGCAGATGAAGCATGACTTTTGTTGAGGACTGGGTCTGTTGCTCTTAGTAGTTTAACTACTACCTGGGTTTGAATCTCAAATCTGCTACCTGGGGAGAGCCAATTAACCATTCTAAATTTCATTTCCCTCACTTGTAAAATAGAGTAAAATTTCAACTACTTCATAGGGTTATAGTGAGGATTAAGTGCAATGATCTGTGTAAAATGGAAGTGTTTGATAAACTGGTTATGAGCACCAAATGCTGAAAGAAAGTTCTTTCCTTAGATAATGTTCCCTGGTATTTAAAAAAAAAAGATAGAAACAAAGAAGAAAAGAAAAGATCATAAGCGAGTTGAAAGAAACTTATGACTTTTTGCAGTGATGGATGTGTTTGTTGTCTTGACAGTGTTGATGGTCACACAGGTATACAAAAATATTAAAATTTACAAACTGTATACTATGGATATGTGCACTTTGTTTTATGTCAGTTGACTCAATGGAGATGTTAGGGAAAAAAAAAAACAAAAATCTGTGTGTTTTTGTGGTTTTGGGTGTGTTTGTAAATTTAGTTGCTAGAAATTTTTCACTTAATAGAGACATAGGATGTGACCCTTCCTCAGAAGAATTAGACCCAGGTCTTTAGGGCAGGGAATGCAAGGTGCTTATCGGTTTGCCTTTTTTGAGAAATTTGTGCTTCTTCCAATGATGAACTTATATATTAGCAGGACATCCCATTTAATGGATGGGTGTACTCTGAAGGGCAAAGATAGAAAATTCTACAGGAAAGAACGATTTTACATAGTAGATATAGTTTTGAAATCTCACTGGAAATATTCTTGCTCATAAAATACTGGGATCCAGTGGTTGGATTTAGCTATTTCATCTGGAGTGAGAATTTACATCAATTCTAATGTAAAGGCAGCAACTTTCCACAGACATTCTATGATGTTGTCTTTATCTTGTGTGATTTTTGTAGCTTCACAAACTCATTGAAGTCAGAGCTATCAATGCAATTAATTTTCCAGAAACTTTTTCTCAGTTGGTGAGGAGAGGAGTGATTGATTTTGGTTTTCAAACTGTAAACCTACAAAATAATATTGGACTTGTTCAAGCCAATAAACCAACAAATTAACCTGCCCAGGTATTTTGATGTATTGACGAAGTCATTAGGCCAATATAACTTCCTTTTCCAGTCTGATAGTGATATGGAGTGATATACCAACTCTCAAAGAATCATTGGCCCTGTTGGGTGTTTAAGATTCATCCTTTCTCAATATCATTGTTGCAAAAGAAGGTCTGACATACTTTAGTTTCGATCACTTCCTTTTATGAAATCAGTTTACTGAAGTCCTGCATGACCTACCTAATGAATCCATGAGTCAAGAGTTATAGTCATAGACTCTGGCTATATTTTATCATGTGTGTTCACTCAATAGCCTAATAATTGTTCTCCCTGCAAATCTGTCTAGATTTTACTGGGAAATTGCAGTGGAAAGGATCAACTTTTAGCCTTTTTGAAATTGCAAAAGATTGATGAGAACACAAAGCTAATTTGATTGCAATTAGCAAAATCTTTCCTTTTTTAGAAAGCAGCTCCCAAGCATCTATTTTGAAAATTGCTTTATGCATAAAGAAAGTGTTGGGTTTATACCAAGTGAGTTTAGGACCATCAGAACTGAATGGGTGAAAACTGAATCCAGCAGTTTCTATAGTGAAAATACAGTTGCCTTGAGGGAGAAATATTCATCCACACACAAATACAGAATATGGTTGTTTCTAACTTCACTGTAAAAGTTGGCGCTGGCCTCTTTCAAGGCAAGTTCACATTCTACTTCTACTGATTATTTTTTCAACAATATTTATGATATCCTTTTATGGTCTGCCAGTACTTTTTTGAAGCCCAGTTAGAACAGCAGCCAACAAAATCGAGACTAAAAGATATTGAGGCCAAATCTCTCTTCAGAACCAACCCAAGATGTTACTTCAAAAGATCTTCATTACAATGCACTACTGTAACTCAAATAATCACTTATTTTTTTAAGGGGGGATTTGCTAATATGGAATTGGTTTCTTCTCTTCTCAGCCCCCAGTGAGCCTTTACTGTGCAAATTCGCAGATGGAGGACAAAAGAAGCGACAGAATCAAAGCAAATATACCCAGAATGGGAGGCCTTGGCCCAGAGAAGGAGAGGTGAGTCCTAACTGAAAACCTATGCTCAGAAATTTGTCAGCAAATATCCCTCAGAAAGGGTGGCACAGCAGACATCTGGGACCATGATGAAATTTGGTCCCATGGAAAACCAAATGATTTCAAAGGGGCAAGGAAACAGGCCTACATTTATCTGTCCAGGATGAAATTATACAAGGAAGAACATAGGACTTAAAAATTAGCTTTGGTTCTGTACCACAATAAGTCTTCTGTCTTTAACCTCACTTGAACCTGAAAAGAGCTCACTGGAAGACTCACCCACCAAGACTCGATCTGTCACAACACAATAGTTATAAAAGAAAGGTATGATTATTTAAGAAAATATTTTCCATGAAATCAATATTGAGAGTTGACTATGTATGGAGAAAGGCAAGCAAAAATGATGATTTACTTCATCCTGCCATTGAAGGTCTACTTGCACATTGCAGGCATGCTTATACACATGCCCACATGTTCATTAATATGCTGCTGCTTTACTTATGTATGTGTTGATTTTGAAATGTGGCATTTCTGTTGGTCAAGAAGGAGGAAGAAAAGTTGATGTGGTCATGGTTCTGTTCTTCACAATGAGGGAAAGAGAAAGCTCTTGACAGTTAACCATGCATTTACCCTCCAAATACAAATCGGCAGAGAGGCAAGCTGTGGATCTGGGATAGATTCCTTTTGGTTATTTTATTTTGGAAAGAAGGCAAAGAAAAGAGGTCTAGGCTTCCATGAAGGTTTTTTTTTTTTTTTTTTTTTTTTTTTTCCATTCCTTGTGAGGTAGAATGGAGTTGTTTAAATGACTTGAAAAAATGCCATTTTGGCCACGGCCGTAATTTCAGTTGGAGAGATTTATTTCGTATTTCTATTCAAAACACCTACTTCATCCATTCATCACTGAAGATTCAGAGTACTTGATGCAGCATTTTATACTTTCAACACTAAGAGAGCAATTGTAAAAAAGAAAGGAGGATGGAATTTTCCTGAGCAAACCTTTTTGCCAAGTTTCTTTCTTGCCGATTGTTGTCTGTTTCCATGCAGGTCCCAAAATCTTCTAAAAGTGTATAGTTATGTTCAAGGACCTACGGAACCTATCACTCATTACAATAAGGCATGAAAGATAGAATTATCATTGAGCCTCAAAAGCTAATAGAAAAAAACAAGAGTTTTCATATTGTCAACTTCAGAATGGTGGTTTATGTTGTGCTTTGTAGAGGAGGTGGGGGAATGATCCAGGTGTCTTCAGCATGGAGTTCACTATTTCTTCCTAGGAGGAGAGCAGATGCCTTTGAGAGCACTTACTGCATCCTTCCCAGACCAAACATTCATAGTCTAGAAAGACTCACTTGATCTTTAAAATGTGATTAGATAAAATACCTGATTAGAGGTGACTTTGGATCATCGAATATAACTCAATTATTAAGTACCTTAGCTCTAATGATCGAAACTTCAGTTCCTGCCTCCTCAAGTACCTATAATATTACCTTCCTCCTGTTGTTAGTAATTGACTTGACTGAAGTCCATGTTTCTTGGAAACCAAATCAACAAACAGAAATATAGAGTTAGAGCTATCTCCCTGCTATTATATACAGAACAAGAGGTTTTGGCTCCATGGATGATGAACCATATGTACCACTGTGTGAAAGCATCCTGGAGTCCAGTTTACAACCCAGAGTACCTTATAATTTAAATATTGGTCTTAAAGGTATTGTCCTAATATTTGTTCTCAAAAAAAAAAAATTTAAGGACTATAGATTTTCCTGTTGAATTAGGAAAATCAAGGGGCCATAGTAAATTTCTTGGTGACCAATAAAAATACACTGCAAACTTATAGACACATTGTAAAGGAAGAGATCAGGGAGATAAATGGCAAGTACTAAAAATGTTTATCGAATATCTTGTTTTAGGGATGAGCATGTTAATTCATACACCTTGATTGTGAATCTAGGAATAGACACACCAAGGATGCTGGATCACTTTGCAACTCATTCAATAATTTTCATTTCTATCATTTTTTGCATTACACTGATTACAGTAACCTAAGGGATATTAGCATGGTTAACAAAATATAACATAATGCAAATAATCCTGTGAGCATTGTATAATTAACTTTCATGTCCCTATAAATTCTAACTACATATTTCATGGGTTCTAGACATATTCTGTTGTTGCTTGTCCATACTTCCAAAAATGGATTCTCCTCTTGTAATCAGGGGTATCTTACAAGATGTCTGCTTTTGCTTCTCTTAGTCACCTGGGGGCACTACCTACGTTCTCTGCTTATGGTCTGCGGTCACATTGATTTTATGAATAAAAGCTTTCCTCTAAGTGAGGGCTCTGGGCCCTATTTTCAGGGGAGCATATTCTTTATCCTCATCCTTTATCCAGTGTCAAGATTGAGAGATGGAAGCTTCCTTAAGTCCATTTCTGATGGGTGGTTTAGTTTTCCTGTACTTGCACACCAAAGTTGGCATTTTAACTTTATAAGATGATCCTTTTCGATGTTTATTTTTACATATTGTTTTCTTGATTTGGAAGACCATTGTATACCTCTCCATCATTTTTGTCTTACATAATTATTCTGCTTCGGAATTTGAGATAATAGCACAGAAGATACTGTTTATTTTTTCTCTCTCTTGAAAGAATGGTGAAAAACAATAATCTGAAAAGGATTTCTTAAAATACAAAACCAGTGGATTGCAAGCATTTCAGAAGGACTGTAAACATGAAAATTGATAGCTAATTATAATTTTAATTTATTATTTAAATATATTTTCTTTCAGGTGGCATTTGAATAGTTTTATTAGCATATTCTGGTGAAATGTGTTTCTTTATGAAAAAAAAAAATCTAACATTGAAAACTTTAAACACATCAATTGGTCTAAATTACCAAGGTTTTGAAATTTAAATATATGCTAGTGGCCATGTTTTTGCATAAGTGAAAAACACAGGAATATTTTGAAGTTATTAACTAATCTTTCAGAGATAAGTGGAACCCTGATAGAATGATCCAGAGATTGAGGCTCTTAGCCCCTCTTCTCTGGTGTTCTAAATTCAAATTGTGTTACTTCTTAAAACAGCAGTTTCAAATTCTTTGATCTCTTTAGACTTAAAATTTGTATTAATTTTCATTAATTTTATTAATTTTTTAAAATAACAAATCCATCAGAGGATAACAAGAACAGTATGTTTTATGAAAAATAACTATTTTTTTCAGAGCAAAAGTTTTTTCTTTTTTTGGAAAAGTGAGAGTTTCATATTTTACAAATTTAATGTCCGTCTTGGTAAAAGATGACTAAATTTGCACATGGCTTCAGCATTCAACCTCTGGCTGTATGATATTTTGTTTTAAGCCTATGGAGAAAATCCAGCTTCATCTAGATATGTCATTGAAAAAAACAGGCCTTTTATGGAAGTCCTAGAGGGATCTTGGGAAACCTCAGTTGTCCATGTGCCTCCTCCAGAGTCTCCCATGATCCGGAGAGAATGGGTGCTGGCTGGCACAGCAAGAGTACCACAGGGTTCTACTGAGTTAAGTTCTGATTGGCCAGCACTTTAACATACTGGTAGTGAAATATTTTTAATGCCATGACTAGTGCAAGAGTTGTCCCTCTTTGTCATTGCTGTGACTCTCATGACCCCCAGGACCTGAGGATATGGCTTTGGCCAGATGTTTCATTATATGTGAGACATATTTTCAGTTTCTACTTTAGGTAATATGCTGCTCAAATTGATCATGATTGCCCTCCACCTCCACCCCAGCTTCACCAGAGATGAGTTGTCTGGAACTAGGAATGCTTCAAACCAGTTTGGAAATATTTCAGGAAAATAAAGAGGAACTCCTTTTGATTCCTTTTACTTTCCCCAAGAATATACATTTGGTGACGACCAAAAGACCAACTTGGCCTCTATCCCACATAATAAGAACAGTTGATCAGAAAGCAAATTGCTTTGAGCATTTCCCAGATGACCAGATCAAGATCTGATTGATGGCAACTTGTACTCGCAGTAAAGATAATTGTAAACTAAAATACACATTTATTTCACCATTACCAGTACCGCCATCATGGCACACAGACACACTGTAACTGGTGGCATGCATATTTTACAACCTTTATTCAAATATAATTTCATTGGATCAAATCAAAGGATGATTCTATTCACTCGGATTTTGAAACCACATTATGTTCACTTCTGATGCAATTGGCCTTTGGCTTTCCATAAGCATTTTCCAATATGAGTATGTACTAAGTTTCAAATTATAGCATGTTGTACTCTCACCAAATGTTTATATTGGACTTTTATCCTTAAATAGTGCAAGAGTCATAAATAAGTCATTTCTCACTGGTTTAAAACTCTGATACAGCTTTAATAAAATCTTCCCAAGCCCTAGAGTAATCAAATTAGTAAACGTCCTTGATAAAAATTGTTTCAGGAGTTACATACTTCCAAGAAATAATGTTTTGACCATGGACACAAACAAGAGACATAGTAATTGAACAAGTAACAAAACAAGAGTACAGATGTTCAGTGAAAAAATCATCAAGATTTTATTAAAAGACAAAACCAATGTAACGACATTTCCTGTCTTTATCTTATTTTCAATTCTCTTTTAGAGAATCCATTTGAAAGCAATGAGAAACAGCAAACAATTTCTCTACTTGACACTTTGAAGTTTTTTTTTTTTCTTGCTATGGAAACATTTAAAAACATTACCCTCAAAGTTTTGGATATAAAATTGAGCTAATAAAAATAATGTAATATTGTTAATGATCAACACTCAGGTTCCCAGGAATAGTTTATAGGTGATATTGAAGAGAAAAATCAGTTGAGTTTTCTAGGGGGGAATGGAGTCTAGGAATGTTAAAGTTTGGATTTCTTTAATTATACCCAATTGAGTAATAAGTTATAGGTGAAGCAACACACCTGATGCACCTCTGATGAGATGGTATTTCTTGAAGAGATTTTATTTAAATGCATTTTTATTCACCCAACATACTGTCTCTAAGCACAGCAGAGCAGTATATGTATTGTACAATACCAAGGACGTGCTATGGTCCTGCCTGGATGTATCAGTTTGAAAACCTTTTAGGAATGTGATATATTGTACTGCAACTTCAAATCAGTAGACCCTAGTCATGCACTCAAAAAATTCACTATTAATGGACTGAATCTAGGATTAGCAGTTTTAATGCAGCCAACCTTTAACCCATTTAAGATATTGTCAATTTTCAGACACGAAATCAACTTGTTTTCAGCGGTGGTTGAAAACTCCCCCTGTACTGTAAAATCTAATAACTCGTGTTTATTCAGAGCTTGCTTTAATAAAAATTTCTCTTCGTTGCCAGTAAGTGAAGGAAGGCCTGCAAAGTTCATGTGGCAGAGTGGGATTTCCCATGCTAGCTTGAGTCTACAGCCAAGTACAAGCAAAGTTGAACAGCATGATTCCAAATACCCACCTCCGCCCTGTTCTGGCTCACGTCTTCAGGAGTAATTACTCATTCCAGCTGAATTCACTTATGACTGAGACAAAGATGTCTCTTTAGATTTCCAAGTAGGCAACCATATCAATATTGCAAAACTACATCCTACATTCCAATTCTAGATGAATAAACATAATCGTTAAGAGATATGTTCTAACCGTTTTAAATGATGTGGGTCTGCTTTTGTTTATTTTTATTTTTTGAGCAAAGGTGAATACATGCAGCCTGGACATCATAATTATTAATATCAACCCTGTTTTTGTCCCCAGTTATTATTATAAGGCCTCTGTTCCCTCACTGACTAGCACGTCATCTATGGAAGATGCACTGAGGTAGAAGAAATGACCTGCCCTCAATGTATGAGATGTATACTCAGAGTGCAAACCTCTCTAATTGTATCTTTTCCTGTTTACCTTTTTACCTTCTCAGTATAGGATTACTTTTGGCAGAAATGTTCTTTTTAAGAGAGGAATTCTGTTGGAAAGAGATTTTTTAAAAAAGAAAATATTAAAGAAAATGCAACTTAAACAAAAAGCATGCAATCTGTCAATAAGCACTATTAAGTGTCCACTGTTTGGGAAGCAGGCAATGAGGTAGTCAGGCCATACTCTATACACAGAGATCCTGCTCCCTGGGAGCCTAATATGGCACAGAGCTCTGTCTGTATGCAGTATAGGAGGTTAAAGGTAGAATCGAATATAATTTAGCATTGAGGAAATCAAATAATTGACTGTGACTGGCTTCCTAGCTACATAACAGTGAAAGAAAACCAAAGCCAAAACAACACAAAAATTAGCAGCCACACAAAAATCAGTTCTCATCTTGCTACTAAATATTGTTTTTCACGATGGGTAACTAAGAACTTGATTTAAGTTTATTTATAAATGCTTCCCAAAGTTGGTAACCCCTCCCCTCCCCATCACTTGGTCAGCAGAGGCCACTATGCCATTGGCTGCTAAGTAGCATATGGAGAAGAATGTTTAGAAAAGCAATTTGAGCTTTGGGTGTGCATATTTGATGAATCCTAAGTTCCTCTCTGATGCACCTATTGAGAATAGCACTTCTTTCTATGTTTTAAGGATGGAGTATGTCACCATTCCTGATGGACTCCATACTGTGTGCTTTTCTTCATAATATGCCAGGCACTCACTCTGCTTTAGGTTGAGAGGGACAACCTCTAGAGTTTAGATCACAAATTCCACAACTTCCAAGCTGGGTGGCAATACTGGGTAAGTTTTCAGAGTCACTTAGCTTCAGTTTCCTCTCCAATAGAATAGAAGGATTGAAAGTGCATATTTAGTGATTGGTTGGACTGACTAGGGGGTCCTGGGCAAAGCACTCAGCACAGAGCCTGGCAAACTGTGATTGTGCAGTTATTCACTATATTATGAGTACCACAATATCGCCCAACACAATGCAGGGCTTTTTGACATGAAAGTCAGCTTTTTTTCTATATTCCAATGTCTAGAATATTCTAATTCCTTGATTTCCAAATCTGTATACTGTCAGTATATTTTTTTAAATAGAAATTACCTTCAATGATACACTTATGTGAAAGAAAAATGACTGCCAACATAATCTGTTAGCTGAGTTTTTGCTTAGGTCATAAAGCATAAAAAATCTAGAAATTAATTTATATCTTTATTTATAACATTAAGGTTTTTAATACAATCATATGCCAAATCTTAAAGCATTATTTAGCACTGAAACATTAGGTAGTTTTCAAGTTCGTAGCTAGTTTTCTCTTGTAAGTCAGGTAATCATAAAAATCCAGTAAGAGCTGGCAGGGAGAGAGGGCTGGGATGAAAAAGTTGAAAGACAATGGAAAAAAAAAAAGCAAAATTAATTGGGATCTATTGCTAGAAATCAAGGAACAGATTGAGTCACTATTGAGAAATGACAAATTGCAGTTAGTATTTTCATTAAAAAAAAGATGACTTATTAACTCATTCTGGCAAATAATAGGATAAAATTGGACCCCTAAGGTGCTTATGCAACCTTTGTAGCTGTAAGGACCCCTCATATTCAAGTATGTTCTACATCCTTCAAAGCAGCTGTCTATTAGAAAAGAATCGATCAAATGCCATGACTGCTAGTTTATTGAACTCAACGAGGAACTGAGAAACAGTACTATTCATACATACACCATATCTCTATAGTTTTCAATGTAATAATCTTTAGGCTTCCTCATCCAAATACACATACATACATTCATACACAAATGGGTTCTATTACCAAATTCTGTGTAACTTTTGGAGTTCTTACAAATAGTGATATTAATGCCATTTATGAAATTTTCTTTTTGTTTGCAAAAGACTCAGACTCATGATATTTTCAGTTAAAAAAAAACACACAGAGAGCTAATCATAGATTATTGAACATTTGAAGACACTGATAGTTTTTGCTCTCCTCGACAATCAAGTACAATACTTTCTAAAGAATTTGGACACATCTCTCATTTTATTCTCATTATTGTAATGAATCTATGAGTGACCAATTGACTTGTAATCATTTTTAAGAGATATTGAACATCTGATCCAATGTAAATATTCACAAATATTCTTTAGAAAAAGCCCTTAATCTAACATACTAAATTGTCTCTGCTATCATTTATAATATTCCTATGTATGAACTGTCTGCATATGAGGGAAACACTATTGACCAGCTGTTACTGGAAGAACTAATACGGGTCACATTATTATGAAAAGATTGATGTTAAGAGGCAAACAGATAGCTCTGGAAATAACCAACATGATATATAAAATATGGAGAAAAAGAGGCTCACCTCTATAGTGAGCATTCATAGAATATTTTGTTGAGCTTCTCAAAAATATTTGGCTCTCATGAGCTGCTACCAATACTACAGTAAAGCCCACATTCTAATACATTCATAGCAGTAAAAAAGATAAAGACACAACTCAACCAAAGAGTCCCCCCTTGCCTTCAGTGGAAGGTGTTCTGAATAGAGTACACATCTCTTAAATATTTGAAGTCACCTGTCAACATCCTTCTTATTGAGCATGAGAAGAACCTGACAATGAAGTCTAAGAATACGCCATTGTCATTAGTTGTGAAGCCATACTGTATTCAATTTAATCTTACAGCACTGAACACTAGAAAAATCATTTCAGATATTTGGGATTGACGTACTATCTTCCATGAGCTACTGGAGGCAAAAATACTTAAGAGAGAAAAGGAATTAGAAGTCTTAATAAGAATATATAGACTCAGGAACTCTTAGATCCTTTTCTGTGAAGGTAGGGATATTATGCATATAGTTCACCATTATTTTCTGCATGTATATCACATAATTCAGCAATTAGTTGCCCAATTCTTTGTTTTAAACTAGCCTTGGGAAATAGTAAGCTAGATCTACTAAATTGCCAGGTTCGACAAATAGAACTTTGAACTAAAGAAGAGTCTTTACATATGTGATCTTGAAAAGAGCTATTGGCCCTCATGGTGCATGCTATACTTGCAAGATAGGTTTGTTAGCCAGCCCTCCAGATATGATTTTTATTCATTTCATATGCTTTACCTGCAGTTGAGAGAGCAGGTTTAAGATGAGTGACCCTTCTAATCTTGGCACAAGTAACTGAACTCTAGTAATTCAGCATAAAAACTCACTGAGATCACTGAGGATACACAGTAAACCTTGAAAATCCATGCAATAGTGTAACTTAGGATGGAACATAATTAGTGATGAGCCCCCATTCTCTGCCTAGCCAGTGTTGTCAAGGGAAAAGATGGGATGACATACTCTTGGGGAAAGACTGAGAGTAGAGTGTTTAGGAGGGGTGTATAGCTGGGAAGATGATACCAAGCAATTACAAGAGGAAAAGCAAATAGTTGATAACCATGACCCTTGTCTTCTCCTGGCTGAAACTCCATATATAAAGGCAGTATTATCCAACTAGGGTATTTCTGGAGTTGTTGGCACTTTCCTGGCAATTCCAGGCTGACCCATCAATGTTTAAGCCACATCCTACAAACTCAAGTAGCACCAAATTGAAACTGGGACCTGGAAGAATATGGAACAATTAGCTAGATACTTGGAATGGCCCTCCCTCTGGCTGTGCAGATTCATCTTAGTAGTGACCTCAGCATTTTGCATTTTCTTTCCCACTTGGCCTTGTTACAGTGGGATTGAGTAATACACATGCTGCATCACTGATGGTGAGACACCATTGATGAAACATGAAATATTACTGAAAATGCCACAGAAAGAAAAGAAACCTGGAAGACTATGCAATGCCATTCACAGACATGAATATGTGAACAAAGTACAAAACCCTGTCTTAGAATCTACAGAATTCGGTTATTTAGATTGAGATAAAAGCAGATGCATCTGCATAAAATATGATAATTTCCTCTTATTTCTTTGATCATTGTAAACCAAGATTAATTTGACTTTAATGACAAACTCAGACTAGAATTTTTTTCCCAAGACTCTAAGACCTTTAGGAAGCTGTATTGAATAATGCTATCCACCTATTCTTCTGCTTCCCTTTTAACTAAGCTGCTTCTTGGCAGGCTGAGGCTTTCTCAGCCTTCCAATCTTAGTTCTGTTGGCCTCTGACTATTTTGTCTTTCTTCATTTGCTATGTAAGGGGGACATTCTGTGACAGGAATGCTTTAGCAAGGACACAGAAGGAGAAATACAGGGATGACATAGTGTGTAAATGACATCACGACTTCCTTGATGTGCTTCCTCAAACATAAAGTAGTTCATTTTCTCTGTTCTCTGGCTATGCTTCATGTGGCAAATCCCTGGTATCTCATTTGCTTGATTCCAGAAAACCCTCTTGCAGAGCTCAAGATGGCATTTAGAATTCCTTCTCTCACTCTGATTTTAGACCAGTGGTTTGATAAGCAGGGCTTCCAGGTCATCAGTTGTCTCTTAACTACTCCTAGTTTCCTCACCATAATTCACTCAGGGCCACCAGCCTCCCCACTGCACTGGAAATGTCTCTTAGTGATCTCAGGCATTATTGTGTTTCTACCATCTTGGGTTAAAACATTTTCTTTGCAAGTTCTGTTGAGTCCAGCTAAAATTTTCAAAAGGAAATACTACTAATGAAATAGGGAATCATAAAAATACCTTCAAATTCCACTTTGAAATACAAATTTAGAGTTGAGATTAAAAATTTACCTTATTTGTATATTTAACATTTATCGAACTCTATGATGTTCCATCAGGAAGGGTGCTACATACCTGGAATTCAGCACCATGGTAGGCTGAGGCAGGAGAATCTCAAGTTCAAGGTCAGCTTTGGCAATAAAACAAAATCCTTTCTCAAAAAAAGGGAGGGTAATGAAAATGGAAATGTAGTTCAGTTGTAGACTGCCCCTGGGTTCAATCCGTAGTACCAAAAATCAAACAAACAACAACCACAACAAACTCTATGATGTTCCAAACAATGAAATAGGAAGAAGAGGTACCAAGCTAGATAAAGCCAAGAATCTAGCTGGGAGACCCACATGGCAAAGCAAGGTCCTAGTAGCCCCTGTCTGAGTTATAAGAAAAGAGCTAACACAGTGGTTTATAGGATAGGGAGAAAGATGGCTAAGAGCCTGTGACAGGTAGTCCAAAGCTGGAAGAACAGAATTTCAAATTCCCTGACCATGATGGAGGGAATTTTTAGCCCCAAACCATGGTAACTACAAAGAGCAGAGATTATGCTCCAGAGCTGGGTGAGTGTATGTCTGAGTTTGGTGAAAGATGGGGTCTTGTATTGCCTAAGAAGATTGTGGAGATCAACAGGGACAAAGGATTTGATTACGAAGAGTTCTGTGAAGTTAGCCAGATGCCACTAGAAGGAATGATCAGGATTTGATAAGACTTGCTTTTCTTGAGAGCAGCCCTCATAGCACAGTGAAATGGTTGATGGGTTGGAAAAAGGTTTTGAGTGAAGGCAGGAGGGCATGCTATACCAAAAGGTATTAGCAAATACACAAATAAGAAATGGTAATTCATGAGGTCATAACCATGCATTTTTTTTTTTTTTTTTTGGACCAGGGATTGAACTCAGGGACACTCAGCCTCTAAGTCACATCCCCAGTCCTATTTTGTATTTTATTTAGAGACAGGGTCTCACTGAGTTGTTTAGGGCCTCGCTAAGTTGCTGAGGTTGGCTTTGAACTCGCGATCCTCCTGACTCAGCCACCCAAGTCGCTTGGATTACAGGCGTGCGGCCTTAACCATGCATTGAACTTACTGATTTAACCTGGCAGTAAATGTCTGGAATTCAGGATGGAAACATGAACTTCAGACAAAGATTTGGGAAAATCACCAGGACATAAATAATAGTTGGGATGACAAAGGGAATGTTACTACTGGGCAAAGCAGAGAAGAAAAAAAATCTGGCTTGAGCACTGACATCCTAAAGGCAGTTGGAGCAAGTATTGCCAAAGAACAAATTCATCCCTGAGAGGTTATCAGAAAATGAAGGGAGAGGATCACAGAAACCAGGGGAAAGGAGATTTTAAAGAAGAAGAAAAAATAAAATTCATGAGTCAAATGATGCAAGTTAATTAAACATGATTTGAAATGAAAACATTTCTTGATTCAGAAATGAAATCAGGGAGTATAGGTTGTGCCATTTCACTGGTTGGGTTTTGTTTTTTTTGTTTGTTTTTTTTTTTTTGGTACCAGGAATTGAACCCAGGGACCCTTAGCCACTGAGTCACAAGTCTACCTCTTTTTTATTTTTTATTTTGAGACAGGGACTTGCTAAGTTACTGAGACTGGCTTTGAATTTACATTCGTCCTGACTCAGCCTCCTGAGCAACTGGGATTACAGGCATGCATCACTGCACTGGGCAGTTAGCACCTTTAATAGGGCAGTTACCTAGGAATTTTCTGTCTAATCTCATGAGTAGGTAGACCTTGGGAATTTTCTTGTCTACTCTTTTATTTATGCCTCAACTTCTCTTCAAGAGATGAGCTCACTGCCCAACAGCTTCAGCAGGTAAGAGCAAATGCCTACCTTACCTGGTTGACTGCCTCTTTGGGAGAAATGAACCATAGATAAGTCTCCTGAGTCTGCAGAGGTGTTCTCCAGTAAATTCTACCACTTGACTCTTGTGGAGGTCAGAAGTTATTTCTCTCAATTCTTCAGCAAATGACCAATAACCTGCCATCAGTTTTGCTCTGAGCATATTTTTTTTCCTAGTATTAGTCTCTTCCTTAACAGGAAGAGGATTAAAAATCCTTTCTTTGTTCAAATTTTTGATCTGGTTTTAGTCTTCCAAGGGTTTTCTGATGATGGCTGATTGTTGTTGGGTTCTCTGAATATCTTGGGTAACCACTCTTTCGGTATCACATAGACTCAACCAATACTGACATTTTTTGAATTCTCATTGACTTCTATCACTAGAAGTATTGTTTTACTGACCCTCCATTTTTTCCTGACTCCTTATCCATTCTTACTTTGACCCTGATAGTGGTGGCAACCCCATTCCAGCTTACCTTTTCTGGATTTTATTGACTCTGTAAAGCTAAATTCCTCCTGATATTTTCAAACTTACTTCTAAACAAGGCCTTTGTTCTCTATTATCTTAACAAATGAGAAGGTCTTTTTTCACCTATGAATTTAGAATTTTAAAACAAGTCATAAATGATACAATGTGATTTTTTTAAATTAAAGGGTCCCCCTCCCCATTGTAAAAAGTAATTCCTATTATATGCATCTTGAAAGAGTATTTTTACATTTGTGGAACATAAAAAGTCATTTAGGATTAGACCACCCCAGCTTTATCATCTTGTTGAAATTAGCTTTGGTTTTACTTCTAGTCAGAGATTTAAATCTTTTAATTTTATTTTTTAAAGCACATTGTACACATAACCATGTATTCTCATATGTTCACTAAAGACCATTTTCAAAGAGATACTGGTAAATAAATATAAGCAAATCTAAGTAAGATTTTACTTTGATAGCAGTACCTAAATGCTTATAGCACATAATTTTAAGTCCATTTTATACAGATTATCTTTTAAGTCACTTTATTTATCCAATATTTAATTATGACCACCTAACAGTTGTTAAATATTATTAAAACTGGTTGCAAGAAACAAGCTCTTTCAAGATGACATCCAGAAAACTATATCATCTTTGACTTTGGCTTTTTGAACTCCACTGGAACTAATATATATTTACTAAAAACTTACTAAAGTGTTAAGTCCAATCATAGAAGACTGGAAATCCTTGGAATTATTCCTTTGTATTTTATGTAGTTATAATACATAATGTGTCAAGACAGACCTTAGAAAAAGGAGAAATGGTAGTCTAAACCATGATGTTTCAATTTTCCAGGAATTTCAGCCTGTATCTGCTGGTGTAAATTCTGTTGCCTCTAAATTTTTGATGCCCATTCTTATTCAGTGTAAAAATAGTTTCAAAAGTGATAGAACAATCCTTCCAGCCATCTTCTCCTTGACTTTGTTAGAATCAATTATTCTCTGTTCCTCAGAAGACCAAGGTCTGTCCTGACACATGACTGAAAAGGTAAGACCAAATCCTCCATATTTACTGAAAATAAAAACAGTTTGATTACTACAATGAAATTTTAAACTTTAAATTTTTTTCTAAAATATTTAGCTATCTAAATAGTGATTCTATCTAGGAGGCCAAGAAATACCCTATTATGGCAAAAACATGAAGCAAAAATTTTACAGTTGTTGCAAAAATGACAAAAATATCCCATTTTGTTGTAAATAAGTTTTACATACTTCCAAACACAACACAAATAATGTAAATTCAAAAATGGAAAATATTTATGAATGTAATAAACACTTTTTGAAAGTAAGCGACAGGACTAAACATCACTTTTCTACATATGTGGTGTGACATTTTTATTTTGTTCCAAGATCCTTTGCTTTTTGTGTGACTCTGGAGTTTGTAAACATGCTATAACATTTGGTGATTACATAAGGATGATTTCATGGTTCTAGCCTCGTATAAAGGTGGCTAGACAGAGCAGCAAAATCAATTTATTTTTCATCTTTGTGGGAAGACACAAAAGGAAATTGAATGCAAAATCTGCATTAAGACCATATTAGAATTATAACTCAGCAATCTGTTACACATGAGGTGAAAACCAAGTGTAGCCAAGTGTAGTTATTGTGCTATGATATTCAGCCAACAGTGACGTTAAAAGAAGAAGGAAAACAATGTTTAACCCTTGCCTTGATTTGTAACCCACAATGTTCCAAATGCATATGACCTGACACTATCTCTTGTTGTCTCCTCTTGTCAAAGGTACTCAGAGACAGGACTGTCCCTAGGCAAAATCATGAAGTAGGTGAAACTTGTATTCATTACCTACCCTTTTGCAATGACAATCTCACCTTAGATTCTCTCCACCTCCCCGTCCCTAGAAACCTACTCCAGTTGCTCATTGCTCTGGACTTACCCTCTGTTTTCCAGGGGGTTCATGCTGTCTCCTGTTATCCAATCCTTCTTTGTGATATAAAATTTCCCTACTTAAAAATATTCAGTAACTCCCCAAGAGGAGCTGGGTAACCAAGATCCTCCCTCCTGACCTTTTAATTCTTTTTCTCCCCACCATATATTCTGCCAAAAGCAGGTCACCCACCATGCCATTTTTATTTATACTTTTTTCATTCTATTCCTTTTGCCTGAGCTGGCCTTCACCTCTCACCTCCATTCATAGCAATCCTACTCATCTTTCAGAGCTTGCCTCAACGGTCCCTCCTCTCTGTGCTTTACCAGATCATCACCAGCCCCTCTCCCCCATACCTCATCCATACCACTCATATGGCACTTACCACATATTGCTTTGTATTATAATATTTATGTATGTGTCTTATCTCCAGGCACTGTGCTGGGCGCTTTACAAACGTAATCTCATTTAAATTTCACAACAATCTGATGAGGTAGGTATCATACCATTTAATAGTTGAGGAAACTGAGGCTCAAATAGGTTAAATAATTTGCCCAAGGTCACACTACTGGAAAGAAACAGAGTGAGAAGTTGACCCAGACTTGTCTAATTCCAAAAGCTACTTGCTTTCCACTCTACTATATTGTCATCCCTCAGTTCTTTTTCATTTTCTGAAAGAAAGATCAACAATGGAGGAAGAGGCCAACATGGGTTTTCTGACTGAAATACATATTAAACAAAGACATGGAGTTTATTACTATATTTCTAGCTAGGATTGATTGGCTAGCTAGAATCCACAAAGAATTTAAGTGAAATGTGAGAAAACAGAAATCCTTACCTAAAGGTGCTAGAACAAATGAATACCAGAAGAGAATGTTCTAGATCATTTATAATTGAAGAAGGACTAGATGGCATTTCTCTCTCTCTCTCTCTCTCTCTCTCTCTCTCTCAGCACTGTTGGAAACAAGTACAGGGAAAAGAAGGGAGTGTGAGGTTGACTAGGGAAAGCTTTCCGAAGGTGAGAATTTAAACAAATTGGAGCAGTTAGAAGGCTAAAGATACAGTTACCATTGTAAGGTGACTCCTAAACTAATAAGATTTCTATTGAATGTTAAACCAATTTTTTTTCCTTCTGCCACTAATGTGACATCTTAGATGAGTTATGGAAGAGCAACTTAGTGTCCTTAGCAGGAAGAGCTCATCCCAAATGCATAACTTTTAGCACTGCCCTCTCTAGTTCCCAGGAATTTAGAGCTTTGGCTCAGCCTTGGACAGCTCCCTCCTAGGGAGAGTTCAGTCTGGCCAGCCTCCCACCTGTCAAGTAGTGGAGGCCCCATCCCAGGAAAAGGTGGAGACTTTAGATTTTTTGTATTTTGATATCATTATTATTTTTACCTTTCCCAAAGCACACAGCAACAATCTTCCTATCTGCTGCTTTATTCTTTTCTCATTTCCCAGTCCCCCCAGTTTGTCATATTATGGGTTGCATGTTTCTTTAACATGACTGAAATCCTTAAGTTTAAAGAGGTCATGCCGTTATCATTAAACATGTATCCTCAGTGCACCTCTGTTGACTCCTGACAGTCATCTCAATATTGTATACAAACTCCATTTCAATTTTTTATTCTCCCTTTATGCCAATTTCATTCATATATGTTTGTGTATTTTTGTTCCTCATACCAATGGTAATGACAATACAAAAATTGTTACTTAAGGAAAACAATATAAGCAACGAAAACTTGAATGTAGCAGATCATACCGTAGCTCAGATCCCACGTTAGGCAGCATAAGAATTTTCATTTCAGTTCTGTGCTAAATCCAAGAAAGTCAAGGAGCCCAACAGGAAAACCACCTTCAGCCATGCCACTCTGAGAAAAGAAAAAAGCAAAAAAATACAACAACAGAAAAATCTGAAATATAAATGCACTTTATTTTTCTTTAACCTTTTTAACGGTTTTTCTTAAACTGCAGAAGTCCTCAAAGCTCATTCACTTTTTTCTAATGTTTTTATTTTGAAGTAATTACAGATTCACAGAAAGTTGTAAAAAAAAAAAAAAAAAAAAAATTACAGAGTGGCCCTGTATATACTTTACCCCATTTCTCCCTTTCTCCCAGTGGTTACATCCTATGTAATTATAGTACACTATCAAAGCCTGGAAATTGATGTTGAGATAATTCACTTTTCAATTTCAAAACAGAAAAAGAAATCCACCCTAAAGACAACCTGGGTAGTTTTAAGTTGCATTTTACATTTTTTTCCCTACACAACAGGTGATAACCATGCCGTCAGTCCTGGTAAACCAAAAGTATGTTCATAGAACCACAAAGAAGGTTCTCCCACGTTAGTGGATCCTCTGGCCTCCTTCAAACCCTAGGCCAGTGTCATAGCAGAAGAGTGAAAAGCACCCCACATTGGAAGACTTGGGTTAAAATCTGATTCTGTCTCCAAATTTGTGACCTTGAGCTTGATCTTTCCAAGCTGCAGTGTCTTCATCTACAAAATGGAGAAAGTCATTTTCCTGCCTGCTTTATGGAGTTGTTGTGAGGATCCAATATGATGATGTACAGGCAGGGACATAGCAGGTTATGAACTAGTAATTCTCAAGTTTATATTTTTTTCTGAAACCACTGCCAGTTACAGAAGTCTAGCTTTTCTAAGGTGGTCTTATTCTTAGAAACAGAACAAAACTACCTCCTTATTAGCCAGGTGGCCTAAAATTTCCATCATATGTGAGTAATCTCCCTTTCCTACCTTTCTTAGTAGAATAAGTAGTAGCAATCCATCTGACAAGTGCTTTGTCATTCATTACTTGCATACCCGGAGGCATGGGATCTATTTTAAAATAAATATTTCCTAAGTTTCTTCTATAAGGTCGAATGCATTTTAAGTCTCATTTTATTTTTATCCTGACTACAGGGTTCATTCTTATTTTTTTCATGCCAGCCATGAAATGCACAATAGCTGTTCTTGACAATAGTGAGAAATTATAAGGATATCAAATTAGACAGACGATGGTTTATGAAGTAGAAATGGAAATCATCCAAGTTGCAATGCACCTTGGTTTGTCTGGATATACTATATATACTCCTAACTCATTGGTGGATTCTGGTTTGTGCATAGTAAAAATGCAAGTTTGGGCAGTAAGGGTGGAGGAATATATAGGAGAAAATAAACGTAAATCAAGGAAAGTAAAGATGAAAGTCTTTGAACTGAATGTTTTGGGTTTCTTAATAAAAATACTGACACTTGTTTCCTCCCCTTTCCCCCCATGTGCAGGCTGGCATGGCTCTGACCTATGACCCCACAGCCGCTATACAGAATGGGTAAGTAGATCACAATTTCTCTGTCTTAATTGCTAGATCTTGAGCTCTGGTTGAGTACCACAGAAAAATAGTCAAATATGTTTTGTTTTTGTATAATATATTCAAACCAGACTGGGTTTTTTTTCTCTTTAACCACTGCAATAATTTCTGTTCCCACATGTGATTCTGATCTCCATTTGCATACTTCCTCTGTCCACACGAAGTCCTTCTCTCATTCTTTTTTTTCTACTTTTCTTTTCTTCCCCTCCCACCACTGCCCCCAGTAAAGAGACACAGTGAAGAACTGGATGTGAAGAGGAAGTATAGATTAAGTGATAATTATCTGTTTCTCTAGGACAAGAATGATGCCCCTGATAATCACTATAGAAAGTAGCTTTCAATAATTTCTAGTGTGCACTCTACTAGAAATACATCAATGCTTTTTCTCTTTCCTTCTGGTGGTCTGGTTAATGGTCATGGCCAGAAGTGAGTCTAGTAACTCAGGTGATTGTATCCTCATTTTTCAGTTTAATTAGCCTCTGGAAATTTCTAGCCTCTTAGTTAGCTTCAAATTCCTTCTCTGAAAAATAAGATCCTTAAACTACATGGCCTTGCTTAATTCTGTGGATTCTAAATATCTTTAGTTGAAACTTTTTTCTCACCTCCTGTTCCATTCTCTCTTATAATCAATGATAATCATTCCTTGGTTGGTTGCTTATTGTATGTTCTCTGCCTTTTATGTTGGCTTTCAGTTGTCTGTCTTTCTGTCTTATTAAACAAATCAATTGTGATGAAGGCCTCATTGAAGATCGACATAAATAGTAGAATGAGTTAGATTCCATTGTTCTATTTGATCAGTGACCACTAATGAAATCTTTAGGGTGTTGAGTGTTTGCATAATTATGTCTTATTCTTACCATCATTCATTCCTGCAACAAACATCCAGGGGGTCTTCCAGGAACAGTGCTATGTCCTATAGCTGTTAAAGATCACTGTACCAGATATGGCCTTTTCCTGCAAGAAGCTTGCAGTCTACCTTCCGTGAAGAGTAACCACTAATAGTGGACAAGAGTGAAAAGTTGGGCCCTTGTCCCCTGGTTGATGAAAACTTCCCACCAGGAGTGAAGCTTAAAGATATCCATTCATTTAGTCAATAAACATTTACTATTTCAAAGAAAAAAAAAGAAAGAAAAAAAAAAAGCACTTTAGACTTGGTGAATTGAGAGAAGTAAAGTCATAGCCAAGAAAGAACTTAGAGTAAAGTCGCAAAGCAGAGATAAAATAGTTAATTCAGAAGCTACAAAATGAGGCAGTGTTCTAAGTGACATTGATAGAATACAGGTACTATAATGGACAGGATGACATTTACTAAACACACACTATCCACAAATTACTCACAAATTACTTGATATTTTTAACCTAATGAGGCCATGGAGCCAAATGGGTATATTTGATTTGAGAGGTAAGTGAATACATGTGGTTAGAGTTAGGAATTTGAAATGGGTACACATCCAGAGAAATGCCCACTCATTAGATTCAGCAAGTGTTAATATTTTACAGTGTTTCATACATACACGTGCTCGCACATATCTTTTATGCATATGTGAGTGTACCTGTTTCACAAGACTCCATGTCAAGGATTGGAGATGCAGCAGTGACCTAGATGTACCTAGTCCCTATATCATAGAGCTTATATTGTTAAATATAGAAATAGTATAACTTATTTTTGTACTTAATTATATACTTAATTATTTAATTATAATTGTGTTCATCACTAGTTAGATCAAGCATTTTGCCCATAAATTATTCAATACACATCTTCAAAATTACAGACATTATGGTCACATGATGACAATATCATTATCACATACAATGTAATTAACACTAATTCCAAATGTCATCTGTTTTCCATATGACTTTCAATTATCTTCAAAATGCACTGTAAGGGCTGGGGATATGGCTCAGTTGGTAGAGTGCCTGCCTTGCAAGCACAAGGCCCTGAGTTCAAACCCCAGCACCACCAAAAAAAAAAAAAAAAAAAAAAAAAAA
>JAJEJO010002161.1:427014-473034 GCA_020662805.1 Glaucomys volans
ACTGTATTGCTGATTCTAAAGCAAAATTAAAAGCTCACAAGAAATACCTAGGATGGCTTATTTCATGAACTAATGATAACTCCTTTTGGTGAGTGCTAACATTCTCCTTTCACAGATAAGTAAATGAGGCCTTTCAGTCTGAAGAAGAGCTGGGAGTCAAATGCTAGTCTATGACTCTAAGGAAAGTCTGATGCCCTTGCCAACTAGGAAAAATAGAAAGCTATATAGAAGCAATGGTATTTAACATAGAATACAAGTACCCTCTCCTACTGCCCACTTGGGTAGTCTCCATGATGAATAGTTTACTCAGGAACAAATGATGCTAAAAATACCCACATTTCTCTATCTATCTATCTATCATCTATCTATCTATCTCTCTATTTAGTGGAACTGGGTATTGAACCAGGGTCTTGCACGTGACAGGCAAGTGCTCTACCACTGAGCTATACCCCCAACCCTTTTATTTTTTCTTTTGAGACATGATCTCACTAAGTTGCTTAGGTTGGCCTCCAGTTTGTGGTCCTCCTGCCTCAGCCTCCTAAGTAGCTGGAATTATAAGTGTTTGCCACCATACCGCCCAAATTATTGATTAATCTAGTATGGTAAAATAAAGAACTTTATTCCCTTAATCAATCCCTCTTTTCAACACACTGTTGCCAACAGAATATCACTTTCAGTCTGTACATTGTACACTCCAGTCTCTTCCACCTACAAAGAGGTTAGAAACAAAACAGTCCTTTCCACTGGCAGGACTCCGTCTAGCAACCAGACCTTCTCTTTACTGATAAATGTCTTCAGTATTCTACACAACTGTCATCCTTAGTTGTCTCTGATTCAGCCTAGCAAAATGTGAATTCTAGACAAAAATTCTCTGGAATTTCTCTTGTTGATGCCCCCAGTGATCTCCAAATCTGACAGTTGTAAATGGAACTTTAGTCCATTTAAATATTTGACGTCTTATACATTTGACTTAAAAAAAATTCCCCATTTATACTGTTTTGAAACTCTTCTCTTAGATCCCATGACTCCATTCTTTGCTCTTTCTTCCTGATCTTCAGTTTTATTGCCTTCTGTCTCCTCTTCTGATTCTTCCTCTTCTACCTGCTTTTGTTATTATTATTTTTTATTTTTAGGAACTGAAGTCCTCAAAGTCTACCTATCAAGTTCATAACTTGTTTCAGAGACCTGTCACTGTTTATACATGTCTTTGTATGTCCCAAACTGAGATCATGATCTTCATCGACACTTCACGATATAAACCACACAAGTTTAAGTGCAGAACACTATTACATTATTTTTCCTCTTTTAAAAAATTCACTTTAAAGTCATTTAGGCTATAAAATCCAGTTTAGAGCCTGGGTTCTTTCTTTTGAGTTCTTTCTTCTTCTAATTCTTCTTGATCAAATTTTTCATTAAATTTTGTTCTCTCTATATCCAAACTTTATCTTCAACTCAACCTTTCCTTCCTACTACTGGGGGAATTAATCAAATCACTATGACATACCTGTAATATGTTGTCATTTACCTGCCTCTATTATAGCTCCTCCAAATGATTTTCCTGTTGCTTTTAAAATAATTTTTATTTAAGATTATTGGTGTATTACAACTATACGAAATAGTGATAAATGCAGATAACATAATTTGGTCAATTTCATTCCCCAGTATTTCTGCTTTTCTTCTTTCTTCACTCTGCTGGTCTCCCTTCTATTTTCATGAAATCCCCACCCCTCTTATTTCCCTTTTCTTTCTCTCTAGCTTCCATATCTGAGAGAAAACATATGATCCTTGACTTTCTGAATCTGGCTTATTTCACTTATTTCTTTTTGACTCCATTGTGTATATATACCACATATTGAATAATCAGTATAAGTCAATATAATCACGGGAATCACCTGATTTACTAACCGTAGAACAAATTGCAAGCTCCCTTGAATAGCCCAAAAGGAATTCCAGACAGGGGTTATTGCAGCTGAACTGAGCTGTCTCTGGTTCTCAGAACATCCCATTGCACTCTGGGGCTTGTTACTTAGAGAATTTTCCCTGAGTTCAGACATGGTGACACCCACTAATTATCTCCCCATTCACACATACACTTTTTTAAAAAGTATTCATTTCAAGAACATCATCAGCTTATACAAGGCAGAGCTATTACACAATTCACAGTTGCCCCTCAGAGAAACAGTGTAAGCAATGGTTAAGAGAACAGAATCTAGAACCAGCCTACCCTGATGTGCATCCAGATTCTGTCATTTACCAAACATGAGACCATGTACAAACTGCATTTCTGCTCCCTTCTCTATAAGGTGGAGATGATTGTGTAGCACCTTTTCACAAAACCATATGAAGATTAAAGGAAATTGATGTGGTGAGACGTGATCAGTATTGTAAATACTGATGTTATTGTCAAACTGTGTGTGGCATTCCCACAATATGTGTGATAATTAGCCTTTTCATCATATAGCTATCGACATACATGTTTGTTTCCCTACTGGACTGTTAAGTCAGTGATCATGTTCACTATGTCTTGTTCTTTTGAGTAGACAATTTAAACCAGGGATGGTGCTACATGCCTATAATCCCAGTGACTTGGGAGGCTGAGGTAGGAGGATCCCACATTTTCAAAGCCAACCACAGCAACTTAATGAGTCCCTAAGCAACTTAGTGTGATCTTGTCTCAAAAATAAAATAAAATAAAAGACTGGGCATGTTGCTCCATGGTTAAACACCCCTGGGTTCAATAACAGACACAATAAAAATTTCTTTTAAAAAAAGTTTGAATGGACTGTTTAATCCAGCCTTGGGAATGCCAAGTTAGAAGTAGGAACTCTGGTGATACCTGCTTGGTCTAGAGTGTTGACATCAGGAAACCACCCCTCACCCAGCCATCAACCCAGGCTGCCCCATGTGACATCTTAACCTCATTCTCTGTAAATACAACATCTACTGTCACCCAAGCAAAGTGCCTCTGAGTTTCTCATGTCCTGGTTGAGAATGGAATATTGGAAACATTAAATTATTCATTATATTATCGATGATAAGATGATAGAAGGTTTATATACTACAGTGAAATCTAAAGAAATAGGAAGAGTATAGCTAAGTAACATTATTCATTTGGTTCTTTTTCATCGAGATGATTTTTTAAATATTTTGCTCCTCTTTGGTTTTTATTGCCTCACATGGTTAACATCCTCGCTGGCAGAACAACCCTTTCTATACACATAAGGTATCAAAATAGCTGCAAATATTTTCTCAACATACTGTCCCTTAGGTTAACATGGACACATCATAGAGGTGTAGAAGCTGATTTAGATAACTACTCACCACACCAAGGAATCTAACATAAATGTCTAGAATAAAGTGTGCTATTTCCTGTTCACACTGCTATATTCCATCTCGCAGTCAAACCCAACTCAGAGAGAAGTAACCTAACAGATAGAGAAAAAAAAGAAAATTGATAGGTAATACTGTGGGGGAGAGGCAGGTCCCATACCATGGCCACACTAGTGGTTAGTTTCCAAAGACATTTGCAACTCACTCCAATTTGGTTAGTACTGTTAAAGATTACTTAGTGTTGATTCAGTTGAGTTCAACAAAACTTTTTAAAAAATATCTATCTATTGTACTGCTCAAAATTATTTTTGTGATATAATTTGAAAAACAAATTTTTCACATTAGTTACAAAGGACATGTACACAGTTCTAATGTGATATAGAATATAAATACAACTGTGAACAAAGTACAAGAAGTACTAAAAGATTTATGTACATATTCACTTCTATATATATATGAAATATTCCTACACAAGGATACAAGAAAGTGTGGTAGTCATTCTACCACCAAGAGCCAAAGGAGAACTGGGAAACCTTTTCTCTGTTAACCTTTTTATATTTTTTCAATGAGGAAAATTAGTTCCACTGGACACGGAGGAGAGACATTTGTGTTCCAAAGAGGCATCCACTGAGTGGCTTCAGGATGAGTATTTTCATTAGTTTGTCCTCCTGCAGAGGTCCCACTCCTGGTTAAAGGACCTATTTTATAACCCTGCAGTGTCTTATGACTGTATGCTAAGCCTTTCTGAGTATCATAAGCCAATGTGTGGCTGGGTTGTAGTCGGGGCCTCAAACTGGGTGAAGATTTAAATGTTCTGAATCCCATCACGTCCACATTAATACAGCAACTAAACTGAAATAAAGACTCTCACATTTAGCTTGATTGTTACCTAATGAAGAACAAACGTTTTGTCACTGGACCATGGTAAATCTATGCTGTTTGCATTTAGTGAGCGGAAAATGTCAGTTCTGTCATCTGCCTGAATCTATCCAATTACCACGTTTAGAAGAATTAGTTCAATGTCACTTCTATCTAAGGCTTTGGAGGTTAGAGTGAAGAACTATCTGAGTCACTATAGAAGAGGAAAAAAGCTGCATACTTTTTCCAATAGGCTAACTTACAAGAATGAAAATGCCTGTCCATCTTTCAGAGCTCTCTGGCATAACTCTATAATTTGTTATTACTTTTGCCCTATTGCTTTTTTAGCAGTTCAATATGAAATCCCATCACTTTCAAATATGAGTATGGGAGGTGGGGAACAATCCCTCCCATATTCAAAAATCTCATCATTCCTGTGCCCTTTTCACTGAGAGATGCTGTGCGAGACCCTCTTGGATTGTTTTATTTGAATAAAATGTATTCTTGGGGGAGATATGAAAAGAATGTTTTCTATAACATTGGTTTGCCAGCTGTTTTATATGGACATTTGATATTAAGTGATACAGAAGCCTTATCTTATTATACTAGGAAAGGAATCTAATGTGAAGGATACGTTGGCATCAAAATAAAAATGACCAATAACTTATTAATCTGGTGCTCTTGTGTTACCCTGAGGGTGGCATTCATGGTTTGGACTCTAACAATATAGCCTGCAGCACGAAACACACGCCTGTGCTGTTTATTTCAGTGTGTAAATAGGATTTTTGCATTTTTTTCTACAAGAAAAAAAATTCTAAAATCATCCTACCCTGGGGTTATTGATACATTCATGTTGTTTTTATTATCAGTGAAATAAGATTTTACCATATTACTACTGACTGCCAAATCCCCAGAAGATGACTTTTCTGCAGGCAAAATAATATCCTTTTAGTGACCTACACTTGCATTTTCTGGACTCACAGAGGGTACTTGCCTTTACTGCCAGATTACCAAGTAACTTTTCACATTCATTAGAAATTTTAATTTTTCAAGGACTAGCTTAGCATTCTTTAGATCATAGTTAGTTAACTTCTCTTAGCCATTTTGGCATTTGGTATTTTGTTTGTGTGAAACCTCTCCAGAGGTAACTAACCCATATGCCTAAGGCCAGGTTCCTCGATCTCAACCCTGTTAACATTTTGGACCAGATAATTTTGCTGTGAGAGTTTTTCCACATGGTGTACAAAGAGTAGCAGCATCTAGACCTCTCCATAGCAGTTGCCAGTAGCATCCACTCTCCAGACCGTGGCACATGTCTCTAGACTCTTATCAAATGTCCCCTGGAGAGCAAAATTCCCTCTGGCTTAGAATCACAAGGCTAAGTGTAAAAGGAGTCCTTGTAACATTTATAATACTATGTGAATTTTGTCAAAGATATCTCTCTTAAGAGAGTAAACTGATTTCAGGAAAATGTGTTGAACAATTCATTCTCAGTTTTCTGTAACAGGGTTTTGCAAGGTATAATGTGTGTGTTTACTGATATAAAAACATAAAGGCACATTTTGGAATTATGTTGTCTATTATTATGGCTAAAAAGTTTTGTCAATTTTCTTTCCTGTTCCCCAATAACATGGCACCTCTGCCTGAAAGATTACTTGGATGTTCTAACTTTTTGATGTAATGTCACTGCAAAAAGTATTTTCAACCCATGATATGGACACATGACAGGGAACAGGAAAAAGCTAAGAGACTGGAAAACTCATTCTACAGTTTTCCCTTTGAGTCTGTGTATTTTCTTTAGATACAGCACCTCTAAGCCTCAGACACGCTAGTAGTCTCTCCTGTCCTGACTTAAGCAAGGGTTTTCTGTAAATTCATCTGGTTTGTGTTTGGGCTTGAGAAAAGCTTATTTTCAGATACGAGAATTAGAGGATCAAGACAGTATGCTCAGCTCAGTCTGTTCTTCCCAGTACATTTTCCCTTCTAAATGACTCTGTCTTGAGTGGCAGTATTGGAACTTGCTGGGAAGTATGAAATATCATTCTTGTTTGATGGATAGGATTAGAGCAGATAGAACAAAAATGCATTAAATTTTCCCCCAAGGGTTCCTTTTGTTAGTATCAGTTTACTTGGCTGGTTTCTTTATGTTTCTGCTCTCAGTTTTCCCCGTGGAATTTCCCGTAAACTCTTCCTGTCAATCCAATTTTTATTGCTTTCATTTTTAATACTCCAATTGGTACTTTTTATAAAATAGACCAGCCATGCTAAAATGTGATGCATGATTTTTCTCTGTCAGTATAAGAGGTTGAACTTGAGTTTCTACCTGCAGTTCAACTACTGCAGTTGTGAGGGAAGGCCTGCTGTTTGAGTGGTCATGGGTACTTGTCATGTCTTCATGATTCTTGGACAAGTTGTTCTGTTTACTGCTTCATAGATAAGATCTGTCAAAAATAAGACCTAAAGGGGATTATTAAATGCAAACCATGTTTTCATAGAAAAGGACTTTCATCTAGTTACTGTTGTCCTTGCATGCGTAGAAAACAGGAGTTAAACTTCGGAGTATTTATCCATGTGCAATGCTGGACTGTATTCTCTGACTCTCTTCTCTTAGCTTCCTACTGGTTTCAGGGATCCATTTTTTTTTCTGTTCCTGTCCTCTGGGCATTGGCCATCCTGTACTGTAATCACCACTTAATTCCCCAAGCGGCTCTGCATTTATTTATTCATTCAATGTATAATTATTAGCATCTATTTCCCAGGCTCCCTTCTAGGCAACAAGGCCTGTATGACCCCAGTCTTCTTTGAGCTGACATTCTAAAGAGAGAAATCATTGATAAAGACTTTGCATTTCCCAGCCTGGGATATGCTGAAAAAGTATATTGAGTGGGTGGTTTAAACAACAGAAATTTACCTTCTCACAAATTCTGAATGCTCCAAGTTCAAGATCAAGGTTCCTGTCAATTAGGTTTTGGAGAGAGCTCTTTTCCCAACTTGTAGACAGCCACCATCTTCCTGTTTCCTCAAATGCTTTTTCCCAAGGCCTGTAAACAGTAAGCTCTTTACTGTCTCTTTTTATAAGAACATTAATACTAATCAAAGTCCCAACTCTATGATCTCATTTAACTCTAAATACTTCCTCAGAGATCTCCAAATACAATTAAACTAGCAGTTAGGACTTCCACATAAGAATTTGGGTGAGGAAGAGGCTCAAATATCAATCCTTGACCTATGTAAATAAATTTTTAAAAATCACTACTTCATGGGGTCTGGGGTTCTGGCTCAGTGGAATAGAGCTTGCCTAGCACGTATGAGACACGGGGTTCATTCCTCAGCAAATACAAAATAAATATAGATATTGTGCCCATCTATAATTAAAAATATATTAAAAATATTTCTACTTCACATAGTGATAAGGACAAAGAAGACATTAAATACATAAGAAAAAAGAGAGAACAATTGGAGCAGAAGCAGTCATTGCTACATCACCTACAGGCCTCTCCAAAGAAGAGAGAGTCCTGAGTGAGCCCAAAGATGAAAAAGAGCAGTCTTAGGGAGTTTGGGAGAAGCAAGCATTTTAGAGAGGAAGAATAACAAGTTGAGTAGCCAGAGGGGAGATCATGGGAGAAAAGAAAGTCAGTGTGGTTGGATCCTAGTTGACCAGTAGAAATGAAGTAGGAAAATATAACAAGGTAGGTGGTATCCTGATTATACTGACCGGGGTGAGGAGTTCAAATTTTGCTTTCATTGCTATGAAAATCCTTTGGAGAGATGTTAGGCTGATGAGTGTATATACAAGGCATAGTACCAGTGACTCTTAGAGAAACTCTTAGAGATATTTTTTATCCATCTCTGTTATCCAGCGTCTTATCCATCTTTGATACACAGAGGAAGTGCTCAATACAATTTTTAAATTGGAAAGTTGGATGCTTTCTTAAATAACAATTGTCTTCTTGAAAGAGACAATTAGGTATAATTACTCAGTATATTCACTCTTTCCAGTGTACAATTATATAATTTTGACAAACACACACAACTGTAGAAACAAGGTGTCGAACAACTATAGCCTGTCCTCAAATTACCTCATGCTGCTTTAGAATTAATCCCTTCTTCCACCCCCAGTCTTTGGTATCCATTCATCTATTTCTGTCTCTGTAGTTTTGTCTTTTCGTGTTGTGCTATAAATGGAATTATATAGTATATAAAGTTTTGAGTCGACTTCTTACAGTTCGCATAATTCACTTAGGAATCATCAATTCTGACCCTTGCTGTCTATGGATTCCACACCCACTGATTCAACTGAGAGAGAAAATATTTAGGGAAAAAATTGTGTCTATATTAAAAGTACACAGACTTTTTTCTTGACATTAATCCCTAAATAATGTAGAATAGCAGCTATTTATTTAGCATTTACATTGTACTGGGTGTAATAAGCAATTGAGAGGTGACACAAAGCATATAAGAAATGTGCTCACGTTCAATGAAAACATGACACCATTTTGTACATGGAACTTAAGCATCCTTGCATCTTGGTATTTGTGGTGGGTCCTGGAACCAATGACACATGGAGACGAAGGGATGACTGTATTGTTTTATATTCCTTAATAGTTTTTTGTTGTACGAATGCACCATAGTTTGTCAATTCAGTTCAAGGACATTTAGGGTTTTTCCAATTAAAGGCAAACATAAGCATAGCTTCCATAAACATTCACATTAATCTCTTCATTTAAACAAAAGTATTCATTTATTTTTGGGAAAAGTGGTATTGCTGGGTCATATGGTATGTGTACATTTAACTTTATAAGAAACAACCAGGCTGTTCTCCAAAATGGCTGCACTATTTTGCATTTTCAGGAGCAATGAATGAGAATTCTACTTTTTCTGCATCCTTGTCAGCACCTAGTATTTTTTTTTTTTTTTTTGGCCATCCAAACAGGCATTTAGCCATTATCTTTTTTATTTTTTAACTTACAATTATAAATTGAGGGATCTTTGGATAGAATGGATATAATGTAGAATGGACTAATTTTTTTATACTTTTTAGACATCAAAAGCATATGGCCTTAAAAAATTCCTGTTAAGAGCTAGATAAAATAAATTTAAGACTATCATTCCCTAATCCTTACTTGAAGAATTTACTCCTTGAATCCTGGCAACCTTTACTTTTAGTTCTTCTACATTCAATAGCAGTCTCAGGAAATGCTTCCTTTTCAAGTAACCCAGGAAATTCTCTATTAAAAACATCAATGACTCCTGAGGCTTATTAGAACTTTGTCTCAATAATTAAAAAAGAACATAGTAATTGATTAGATATTGAACAGGCAAATGGCAAAACTCCAGTAATGATTCTTTTATCCCTGATATACATTTTCCCTATCAATCCTCACATCAGTGAAATACTTCATCCCAGGAAACCTGGTTGCTATTTGTTCTGTGGCTTGCTACTCTAGCCTTTCACTTATAGTGAAATAGGAAGGAGGAAATATGACTTATATTTCTGCTGGTGGATTTGAGCATCAAGCAACTCATGAATTCAACGGTACATCCTGAATAGAGTAAGGGCATATAACATTTTTATTTCTAGGATCCACCCATTACTAGATCTCCAGAAGAATCATCCCACTTGTGACATATGAATTCCTGATTTTGCCCAGTATCACTTTATAATTGTTCTGTGAAAGACCCCTGAGTCTCCAAGAGTACGTCATGAAGATCTAGTTTCTCCATCTTGATTTAATTCAGAAAATATTTCTATTCCAACCTATACACTGATTGTCCTTTCTTCTCTTTTCATGGAGAAAATCATTTTCTGCATGAGGGCAAAGAGTCTAGCACAAAATATCCAGAACTTCCTAGGAACTAATCCTTATTTCCTAAATAGAGATAGATACAGTTCCTGTTGGTATCTTCATAAAGCTTGGTGTTTGCATTTGCCTTTCTCCCAGAGAGCTTTAGAATGGCATTACCTTTTTTGAAAAGAATGATGCCCATGGCTTTTCTGCTCTTGTTGGTTAAATTACTATTATATCCACCTTGCATAAGAGATTTTTTGGTAGCTAATTTTATAAGATGACTTGAAGTAGTCATTTGGTTCAACGATTTACTTCTCTTAATGGAATCCAATACTGTTAATCTCCTGGATGCTCCTGTTTAGAGTTGGTGGAAAATCATGAGGGTGGAACCCTTGTCTTTCTAAAACATGCTTGGTAGCATTTGATCAGTGGCCAGGCGTTCAGCAGCTTCATGAATCTTCTTCTTCTTCTTCTTTTTTTTTTTTTCTGTTTGCAGATTTTATTCTTCACCGTACAGTATTGCAACCAACCGCATGATTCCACAGACATCTATCACGCCATTCATTGCTGCTTCCCCTGTCTCCACATACCAGGTATGTCTGATTCACCTGCACCTCAGGAGAGATCTTCCTTACCAGTAATGCACTATGTAGAGGCAAAAAGGACACAGTAGAATAAAAGTTGTCCTCATATAATTTAGTCTCCTCTTAATGTGATAATGCTCAAGTTATTAATTAGTCTATACTTTCTAGGGTCTGTTTGCATCAATTCACTGAATAATAAAATCCAACAAGCTTTTCATTCTTCCTGCTGAGTTTTTATGATTATGCAACTTTCCAGCCACTATTAGTTCAGCTCTCTTACCACTGGGGAATTATTTTGTTTGTTGTCTGTTATTTGGTTGTTCATGTTCCCTATTGTGTCTTTCCTAAAAGCACATTTCTAGCAATCCCTTCACTTATTCCAGAATATTTTACCATTGTCATCTCCTTTTGTCACAGTTGTCCTGGTAAAGCTACACAGATAGATGCTAAATCATACTTCCACCCGAATAAGGAAAATTATCAAAGTGGTAAAAAGTTATTCCTACTCCCTGTTCATATTTCATTCTCAGTTTCAGAGAGATCAAAAGGGACCTCCGTGATTCCACATGTTGGAACACAAGAAAATCTGAGACTCAATGTGTGTCTTAAACCAGATGTTGCGACCAGTCATTCCAAGTGCACAGGTGGATTGAAATAGTCACACTTTTCCCTGAAAAAATATTCCTTATTCCTTTGAGATATGCGATATTACTCCCTTTTCCTCTTTACCTAGTTATTCTTCAAACAACTCTTCTAATTCTGATTAGAAAATGCCTATAAATGCTACATCTAGAAAGTAGTCTCTTTTTTTAAAAAGTTGTGAAAGAGAGAGTGAGCAAGTGTGTGCATGCATGTGCCTCTCTGTGTTTTACAAATGGTGGGGTTGGACGTTTTATAGTGGGTAAAACTATCACGGCGCTGATTGCTACCAATTCAGTGAAATTTCACCTGATTCAGCCACTGCATACTTCATTTCAGGATGTCCCAGCTGTCAGAGCATCCAACTTAAGACTAAGTGCATTTTTCCTTCACTGATCCCCCCTGAAGCAGATCATTTTCATTCTTTTTCCCTACTCTTGAAATATATCCATGGGTGAATAGAATAGACTTTTGTTTGAATTGCATCAGGGGGTCCTAGAATGGCTGATTTCTTAATTGTCTTTCGTTGGGACTCACAAGGCCAAGTGCAGGCGCTATCCAGTTTTTGTTCTTCCTGCAGGCCAGTGTGTGTGTGTGTGTGTGTGTGTGTGTGTGTGTATGCATGTGTGCGTGTGCGCATGTGCTTTCTTTTTTCTAATCTTGGTCTCTGCTTCAGCCAAGACCACCCACTAAGCCACAGTGTAGAGCACTTTGGTGATGTGAATAAAAAATGCAGAGAAAAGACACTTCACTTGGGAGGGCTCATAAGTGAAATTTAACTCAAGTTCCCTTCTTTCAAAAAAGAGATTACAGCAATTTCCCATGTTGTTGACTCTTGGCTTTTCACCACTTTTTTTTTTTTTTTTTTTTAATAATGTAAAGTGAATTGGCAATTTTGTTGGTGTGAGTGTATTGGAAAACACACTCTTCATGGTTTCCTATGTGACAGTCAGCTTATACAGTCTGGCTTTCTCATTTGACTGACACATGATACCTTTAAGAAGAGCTGGCTGGCTCAAATGCACATTTTTATTCACCATACCAATTGCCATGAGAGAAAAAAAACAATCTCTAAATTTGTTTAACTTGGATTTAGCCCAAAGCACTCCTCACCATTTTCTAGTTTATTTCTTCTTTTTTTTACACCACTTATGCTGCTTGGGCATTTTGCTAAGATTGGGATCACCTGAGCATTTAAAAATCACAACAAAGACAGAAAAAAAAGGAAGTTGAGTAGTTAACTCTTACTTCCTTCATTACTTGCCTTGGTATCCCTGGGAACTGACCTGAAAATAGTCTCTGAGGCCTCCTGAATCTTGAGTCTTCAGCACCAACCTCAAATATACTTCAAGATCCAATCTCGTCCATGTGGACACTAAAAGTGAAGCCAGCCAGTGAAATGGGAAGTTGCTTTATTTCATTGTCTCAGGGACCAAATTAATCAGGTCTAAGAATTCCCTTTTTAATTTTGATCACTAATTAGCTGTAAAGTCAGATGGACTCCACTTCCTTATGACCTAGTGTGACTCCACTGAACACAAGAACCAGTTCTCTCTGTAATTGCTTTGTGCTAATAAATGCTGTTTGATATAGGTCCAGAGTACTTCATGGATGCCTCATCCGCCATACGTTATGCAACCAACAGTAAGTGTTCTCAGTCACCTGAGGCTAAATATTTCTCTTATCCAAAGTGCAAGCTTTTGTAATGCATCGAAGCTTTGGGGTAAAGCTTTTGTTATATGTAACTCTTTCAGGCAGCCATATTCTCCAGATAAAAAGCTGTTCCTGAAAATATCTACAAAAGCATGTACAACTGATAGCTAGAGAGATAGAGGTAGATACAGAGAAAGAGGGGAAGAAGAGATAGAAACTTGATTGTAGGAAATAGCAAAAAGCAGTCAACCTCCCAACTGATGTCTACCATTTGTTATGAATGATAAATTTTTGTTTCACACAAGAACTCAGAACTCTGGACAGGTAAATCCTTATACCAGGAAAGTCTTCATTTTCCTTCTTCAGATGTTGTCTGATGGGTTTGAGGGGGCGGGCAATTTTGAATATCAGAGCCAAGTGTTGACTTGAAGCAATATATTTGAAATGTGAAGGTAGTTCTGTGCTAATAGATGATGATCTATAGATAGCAAGGTGGGTAGTTTTTGTTTTCTACTTTTTTAAAAAATGTTAACTAGCTATAGCTCTTCTTTTCTTTAGTGGGAAATGTCATCCAAAAAATATTCAAACTATTTTGTACCGAGTAGATTTCCCATGTTTCACATTACATCTGTTCCAAATGAAAAACATGATATGTGACATTGGAATCTAGAATGGAGGCAAATATTCTTTTTATCTTGTCTCATCTTCCAGGTATTCTAGATCTATAGTAGTACGAGAGAGAGAGAGAGAGAGAGAGAGAGAGAGAGAGAGAGAGAGATTGATTGATTTCAATAACAAAACACTCCTGAGAGTATGAGGCAGGGGAGAGCCTGACTGCTCTCTGGTGTACTCCTGTATTCCTTGGTAGCTCACATCTGTGTCCTTTTCTGTCAGTGCTTTAGGGAAGATCAAATGAGAGTGTCCGTGAAAACAATGAAAAAATATGAAATGCTGTCATTTATCATTACCATTATCCTTATCATGGAAGGTGTTAGTTGTGCAAAGAAAGAGCAACGCTGCGTTTTAACCCTTTTGAAAGGTGAATTTAAAGACCATGGAGCTGAATGCACAGGCATTCATTTCCTGTACTCAGAGGACCACAGAATCTGTTTTTCATACTTGAACTTTGTCCATTTTTTTTTAAATAAGGAACTTATGTTGCTGCTGACATTTCAACAGTTTGTTTTTTATTTAAAGAATACCAGTATGTAGGTTACTACAACAGAACTTTGGAACATATTTTGTAAATCCCTCTATTTACTATTATTTACACACCTTGGGGGTTTCCTGAGTTCATCTGCTCTGTGTTCAATAAATCATACCAATATGCAGCAAATCCAGGCTTACTCTTCTATCCAAATCACGAGGTAAAATTCAACATGTGTTGCCAAACCAACATATAGCATAGCACAGCCTGAACCAGCACAGGAAAAGCAGAGTCCTGCCAAGTTCTAAAGAAGAGACTCTGGAAGGAAACAACCACCGTCTAAAGAAATAATGTGCTTATCTGCAGAGCAGTAATGCTTACTCAGTCCTCTCACCAAAGTTACACATCATCTCTTTGTGGCCGAAAGGAACGCAGATCTGGCAAATTCTGAATATTTTGCCACAAGTCAAAACATGCAGATCTCCTCAGTACTTCTTGAGTGGTTAGAAGGAGGAAGGAGGGTTGTGCATGTCTTCATCGGACCTGTTACCGAGAACCTGACCTAAGTTTTTCAGCTACCTCTTCCTCCATCCCAGTATCAACTTCATGTTTGCATGTATGTTTCTCACACCTCTAGCAACAGGGGTGTGTGTGTGTGTGTGTGTGTGTGTGTGTGTGTGTCTATGTGTGTTGTTTCCTTGGATTTTGCTTGCTGTGGCTTCTGCTCATTGATCTCATTATCACATCCCATGACTAGACTGCACATCATGTTTGAGCTTAGGCCACTAAACATAAAACGTAATGTCTGGCTGGGGCAAATTCCTGGAAAAAGAAATGGCTGGACCACCCACCACTTTGTTGTTTTTACCGTGGAAATAATAACTAAACAGTGTCGTGGGAACACAGTTTATACCACTAGTCTTTGCCCTATAATGGTCCTGGTGGTTGTGTGTATTACTCAGCTGGCCTTAATTTTACTATCAAAGTAGGGGTTAAATTTATCACTATACCATGCTAAAATATAAAAATAAGATATTTAAGGGGAAGAAACAAAATGCCTGTATCTCAGAAGAATGAATGAATGAATTGATGATTAATTGCATAGATTCTTGGTTATTAATCAGGATAGGAAAACTTTCTACATATAGGGCATTGAGAAATTGCCTTAAACTTTCTGAGCTACACTTCTCTCATTTGTAAGATCCACATAATAATACCTAAATCATTATGTGTTTTGTGCCTTAAATGAAATAAGGTATTCAAATTTTTTAAATGGTTCCTGGCAAATAGCAAACATGCAATAGATGATTGCTGTTAGTTATATATGTAGATTTCACATTATGTTTTAGATTCATCTAACTGTAGAAAAGGAGTATTAGTATAGAAAGAAAGTGGAGACTTGGCAAATATCACCTGTTTCTACTACATTCACAATGGGTTTTTTAATAACTTTATTTTGTTTGTTTTTTTAATGTGGTGCTAAAGATCTAAACCAGTACCTCATACCTGCTAGGCAAACACTCTACCACTTAGCTGCAACCTCAGCCAACAATCTTTTTTTAACTTACTTTGCTAATTGGTTTGGAGAGGATAACCTCTCTGGCTATAAATAAGTCAAATTGCTAAAGTTGGAAGTTATTTCATTTACTTACCAAACCATTCAACACCTTGTACTTAAAGAAAAGGCCCATGTGGTACCTCCTTTATCAGTAACTGGAACCCACTTTAAAAATAAATTCAAAGTGTCTATATCCATGCCTTAAATATATTGTCCATAATTTCAACACAGTTGTAACTTTCCTCTCCTATCACATTCTCTTGTCCCTATTTGAAGTAAATCTCATGTGTGACCTCTCACTAAGGAGGCATCTTCTTCCCAGCTGCCGTGCATGCTCACTGACTCTTGAGTGGAAGCCAGATGCATCATGTCAACCAAACACACTTTGGATTCCTATGTTCTCAATCAGGGTTGTATCTGAAAAGGAATCAGTCTTTCAACAAAGTATTAAAGTAGAGCACAGTACCCTTGGTCTTTTTCTAGGGCAGATGGTTAAACTGGAGGTGTAATGGTTGTTAAGAGAGAAATGAAATGATGGAAAGAGAATAGAACAAGAAGAGGATAAGGAACAAAAATAAAACCATATAGTTCATTGAAGTTTTCCATTCCAACTGGCTTCTCTGGAGTTTTAATTTTCAGAGTAATGTGCAGAGTCCTTTTGTGCAGATTCAGAAAAAGACTCTGGGAAGAAGGGATAGAAATCTTCTCTCATGGGTTATGGCCATTCTGGTGTTTGTGCAAGAAAACAGATCACTGTCATGGGACTCTGGGATGTTATTGGATTTCCTGGAAAGACTTTAGAAAAGAAAGACCATTTCTGTTTGCACTTTATTGTTGATCACTTGAGCAGGCTCTGAGGAGACAGAGTTGCTACACTAAATTAGGGATTCACTTTTTGCTGTGAACAGGAAAAATATACAGACCTTGTCAATTCAATTTGGTTGTTTGTATCTGCATCTCAATATGACTCTATCCTGTACTCTGAAACTTCACCATCATACCAACAGAATTTTAGTAGTTAATTGGATTGCACCAAATATCTACTTTTCAGAACAGTATGTTATAGTAAGATGTCATGTGCATGCACGGTTGAAATCCCCATCTTCCACTACATTGGATATTTTGTTAAATCTGTGCTACTGACATGGAGAAAAAATGATAGTTCCCAAGAGAAAATAGAGTCCCAGTCTCTTAAATTCCATTTGGGCTTACTTGAATCATAAATATGCTATTTTTTATATGGTTAGTGCTATTTCATTTCAGGGAGAAAGGCCAGCCTTCATTTTTACTTAATTACAAATTGGTTATATAATTATAGTAATGTAAGAAACTCAAGATGCCTTCTTTTAATCATTTAGATGATGTGTCACCATGCATCGTTCAATTGTAATTTTTCTTATCAATAAAACCTAAGTGTGTAGCTAAAGAACAAATGTAAACTTCCTTTCTACAACACAGCTGTTTAAGAGAGCCAAAATATTTGATTTGATTATTCTTTACCTCCACATAAGTGAGGCCTAACGCCCTAGTTTTGGGGGTTTTGTCCTCCAAATTTCCAGGTATGTTTTCTGAAAAGGATATCACCAAATTTGGCAATATTTACACCAAATACTGCAGAATATTACAGTTGTTCAAAAAACAAGGTTTTCAGATATTTCTCTTTTACTTTAATACCTGAACCAAGCAAAAATCATAACCCTCATGTCTCATTACTAAAGTACCAATGCAAAATACTTTTACTATTTGAGTTAACTTTGCTAAATAAATATATATATTAATATAAAATATTTTTCCCCTTAACAATGACAATAACAGCTCCCCTAACCCATAAATACTATATCTATCAGGAAATAATTCAAATGACACTGATCTTAGGAGGCATATCTTCTTTCCCAGCTCCTTTTAAATGTACTACTGGAGTAAAGTAAATATGAACAAAACAATTTCTACAGAAAACCTCTAAGACACCTTAACTACTCTACAAAGCAGAGCTGACTTTGCTTTGTTAAAGGAAAATCCAAAGTTCTATAGTAGTTTTTTGAAAATATTAGGAAAAAAAATCAGTAAACAGGGGCATTCAAGGCCCACTATTTAAGTGTATGGAATTTAAAAGACAGAAAACTAGAAATTCTTTACTCATCAATCCTATTCTGCAGAAATGAACGTTGTTAACAAATTCATATGTCACCACAAAATTTTTATGCATATAACAGTATATATGCACATGCATGTAAATGTGTCTTAATTTTAAACATGTATTTGAGATTTTAAATATTGTATTACAACTTGCTTTAATTTTCTCCAATAATAGAATCGTTTTAGTTTGTTTTGTGTGCAACTATAACAAAATACCCGAGGATAGATATTATAAAGAAAAGAAATTAACTTTGACTTACAGTTTTGGAAACTGAAACCCCAAGATCAGGCAGTCAATTCTCTCTGTCCTCTAGTAATGGTCTTCTGGTTGCTCAAGACAGCATGCAAGAGAGAGATCACATAGTCAGAGAGAATGCAAAAGATCAGGGAGAAGCCAGCCTCACTCTTTTATAATAACCCACTATCCTGGGAAATAAATGGCTCCTGCAAAACTCCAGCCACTTCATGAAGCTAGCATTAATCCATTCATGAGGGAGATCATAACCCAATTCTCTCTCATTATTAGATCCCACCTCTTAAAGGTCCCACTACCTTTCAGTAGTGTTACACTACGGATCAAGCTTCCAACACGTGAGATTTGGGGGGATAAACCACACCAAACCATAAGGAGAATGTTCTGGAGATCACTGCATGTGAGTCACATGTAGATCCATGTCAGCCTTTTTTACAAACTTCATAATCTATCACAAATGCACTAAAAGCTGTTTAACTAATTTCCCACTCATAGATTTTTTTTTCTTTTTTTTAATACCAGGGATTTAACCCAGCGATCTTTAACCACTGAGCCACATCCCCAGTCCTTTTATTAATTTATTTAGAGAAAAGGTCTGTCAGAGTTGCTTAGGGCCTTGCTAAGTTGCTGAGGCTGGCTTTGAACTCAGAATTGTCCCACTTCAGCCTCCCAAGCCTCTGGGATTACAGATATGTGGCACCCCACCTGACCCACTCATAGTTCTTTAAATTGCTTCTTTTTGCTACTTGCTTGAATACTCACTATTATAATATTGAATACTGTGAGAAAATATCTGGAGGATAATTTGCTAGCATGAAAGGTGCACGTGTTTTAAAATTTGTTTTACAACATTGTCAAATTGCACTTTAGTAACAGATTTTCTTTCCTCATGGTCTCCATTAACAGAGGATGATCTAAAGTTTTAAATTTTTGTTAGAGTGATAAGTAGTGAATTCTTATTGATGACTTACTTTTATTTCTCTGAGTCCTAAAGGAGTTGAGTTGCTTTTCATATGTTTATAGACCCATTTGTTTTCTTTTTCTCTGACCTCCAAGTTCATTCACCTTATTTATTTTTCTCTTAGGGCCTCGATCTTCTTTATAAAATATTACAATTAGTATAGCAACACAATATAATTTAGATATTTTCTCAGTTTATTTGAATTTTAATGGTATGGCTCTTTTAATGTAAAATTTTGGCATTTATGTATTCAGATTTATCAGTCATTCTTTTTAGAGCAAGAGTTAGCAAACATTTTCTATCAAAAGCCAAATAATAAATAGTCTCAGTTTAGTGAGCCATATGGATTCTGTCACACCTATTCAATTTTGTGGTGGTAGTGTGAACAACACATAAATGAATGATGTGACCGTTCTAATAAAACTTTATTTATAGAAACAGGTGAGAGCCACATTTGGCTTGCAGGCTCTTTGGCCAACTACTGCTAGAGAGCATCTGGGTTCTGTTAGAAAGCCCCTAATGACTGTAAGATTTAAACCATTGTATGTTTCATAATGTGTTTATAGTACTATGGGAATTTGTTTTTGTAGTATTTGATGAGATAATGATCCAGGTCTTTTTTCCTTAAATGTGTAACCAATTGTGATAAAAAATTCTACCAAGTAAGCCATCTATATTTTCTCTACTAATATAAAAATTTATGCCAATATTCATCACAGAATAAGTCTCTGTTTATGTTCAAAACTATTTCTGAACTCTATTCTGTTTTTTACTATTCTGTTTCTACCATTGCCATATTTGAATTACTGTAACCTTACAATATCTTGTAGAATGATTAGACTTGTCCTTAACATTGTTTTGTTTTGTTTCTTCTTCTTGCTCTCAGGAACTTTTCTAGAAAATTGAAATTTCTATATGAGTTTTAGTAGCATTTTACCAACCTAGAAAAAATTCACTAAAATTCATATTAGTATTATTTTGAATATCACATATTGACTTGTGGGAGAAGAGAACATGTGGAAAAAAAATCCAATATTTTAGAAAAGAAAATTTCCTAATGTCTGCATTTACTGAAGAATCTTATTATGTCTTCTGGGTCATTCAAAGAGCATTAAAATTTCTTCCTTGTATATCAAACACATATCTTAAATGTTTTCTTTGTCCTGGTAATATTTTTGTTACTGTAATTGTTCAGAAATTTGTATTCTATTTTCTCACTGGTCACTATGGTATATAGAAAACTAATTTATTCTTATATGCCAATTTTCTTTGTAAAATGTCCTTTAATTATTCCAAACATTTTTGAAATTTATAACATATACATAAGTGAATACAGGAATATATAAACACGAATTCCCTTTCACCAGAGATTATTCCAGTTAAGGTCTAATGTTACGTATTTCCAGATACTCCTCTGTATTTATATCTATATCTATTTATCTATCTACATCTACACACATACACAAACATACCAGTAACTGTCACATGTCTGTGTATCTTCTACCAAAATGAGATCACATAGTACAAACATTTTTAAAACAATGTTAGCTAATATCGCCATTTTCCCACACGAAGAAATTTTTTATGTTCTCCTATCAAATTTTCTCAAATTTCCTCACCCAAAATGTCCTTTAGAGTTGATTTATACAAACCAGAAGACAATCAATGTCCACATATTACATTTGGTTATTGTACTTTAAGGGTCTCTTGATGTGGGCAATTTCCCCTTTTCTTCCAGTATTCCTGATTAGCTGTCCTGGAGAATTTCCTACTTTGGGGAAATGTTTGGTTGATCATTCATGATGCTATTTAGCCTGTTCTTCCATCCCATACACAAAATAATTTTCATAAGAGCTATCTTTCTAAATTCCCTTATTTTTCAATAATTTATGTCAGTGATTGGTAAGACTTTCTTAGCTATCCTAAATAATTGATTTTCCACCTCATTTTTAATATTTACATTTGATAATTTATTTTCTGGCCCATATCATTGGAGTAAATGATTTGACTTAATCATTATCATAGTGGGAATGCTACTTGGAGATATTTGCCTTCTTTAATCAGAGGTAGATATTGAATTAATCAAAAATCTTTCAAAAAACTACTATAATTCTCTTTTCCTTTGGCCAATTTAATTTTCTCAATATATTGGTAATAAATTGGATTACAATTATTATTTTTCAAGATGGAACCTCTCTGGCATGAACACCATTTGGCCATGTTATGTACTTGTTAAAGACATATTTCTGATTATATTCATTAATATTTTATTTACTATTTTGGCATCAGTGTTTATTATTGAAATTTTTTTTTTGCATATCATTTTTTTGTTTTAGTTCTTTATACACAATTGGAGTACAACTGTCATTTTCCTGATTGTACACAAAGTAGAATCATACGATTTGCATATTTATACATATACATAGGGTATAGATGTTTGTCTCATTCTCTTTCCTTCCCCGCCCCCTACCCACTCCTCAGTTTCCTCTATACAGTCCATCCCTTCTCCATTCTTCCCATGCCTCCCCCCACCCCCACTTTGTGTCATCAACCACTTATAAGAGAAATCATTCAGCCTTTGGTTTTTTGAGGTTGGCTTATCTCACTTAACATGATCTTCTCCAATTCATCCATTTACCTGCAAATGTCATAATTTTATTGTTCTTTATGGCTGAATAATATTCCATAATGTGTATGTATACCACAGTTTCTTTATCCATTCATCTATTGAAGGGCGTCTAGGTTGGTTCCACAATCTAGCTATAGTGAATTGGACTTCTATAAACATTGATGTGGCTGCATCACTGTAGTATGCTGATTTTAAGTCCTTTGGGTATAGGCCAAGGAGTGGGATAGCTGGATCAAATGGTGGTTCCATTCCAAGTTTTCGAAGGAATCTCTATACTGCTTTCCAGAGTGGTTGCACCAATTTGCAACCCCACCAGCAATGTGTGAGTGTACTTTTTTCCCCCACATCCTCTCCAACACCTATTGTTGCTTTTATTCTTGATAATAAACATTCTAACTGGGGTGAGATGATATCTCAGGCTAGTTTTGATTTGCATTTCTCTTATTACTAGAGATGTTGGACATTTTTTCATATACCTGTTGATTGCTGGTAGATCCTATTCTGTGAAGCGTCTGCTCATTTCCTTAGCCCACTTTCAAATGATATTCTCTCTTAGGTGTACTATCTTAGTCAGGTTTGAATGTCAGAATTACCAAAGCTTCATAAAAATTATTTGAAAAGACTCTTTTTTCCCCAAACTCTGAAATAACTTTAAATAGTATTGAAAGTATCTAATTTTGAAGTTTTAAAGGAATTCACATAAATGCCATTTTAGCTTTTGAGAATAGATGTACTTATCCTACCAAACTCAGTTCTAATTAACTTCTGACTTCTGTCAGACATGTTCTCAGTGGACTAAAACAGAGTCTATTTGTGGACTTGTGGTTATTACACAGGAACTGAACAAACTCTACCAGATTGTTGTATAGTTGGTGATTTAGTTGCTAAATGTTCAAAACAACTGGATTGCAAAATGCCATGATCTTAATTACCAAATTTGTATTATTAGATTCTTTATAATTAGTTGTTGATCTTTTGGGTCATATAAACTTGAAGTATAACACAAAGTAAAAATAATTGTGGACAACTGTTTAAAAAGAAATTGCTAGTGTTAGGTCAATCATTTGTCATTTTTAAGAATACGTAGAGTTTATATTTCATTTTCTCATGGTCTTCATTGTGTCAAAATGAGAGGAATTTTTTTTTTCACATATTCACTTTATTCAGACTTTTCTTGAGCCTCTAGCTGTATTAGTCATTGACTCTTCATCTTATGAAATTAAGATGCTTGGATTCAATTTTAAAAAATACAAAAAATTCTTGTGCTTTAGATCTGCACATAATAATATCCTTCTTTTATTGCTGGAAATGGGAGAAGAGAAATAAAAAATGATCTGTCTTCAGACGTGCAATTAAATTGCAGGGAAGAATTTTGTATATTTTAGGATGATTTAATTAAAAATGGACAGCTGAAAATGCATCATATGTTTAGCAATTATCTAATATTGAAAGTGAGGGAGCACCTTTGAACAGTAAAGGACAGGGAAGAATAAAGATAGGACATGACCTTCAAGGATGAGTAGTGTTTGTGCACTTAAAAAGAAAATAAGAGGGCATTTTAGGTGAAAAGAACACAAAACGTACAGAGAGGTATCTCAAATTATTTCAGGGCAGAGGGGTAAATAATCTGTTCAGTGAAATTTCTTTGTTATGGAATAAGTAAAAGAGTTGGTTGGAAAGATAACTTTTGGTCTATTGAAGGACTACTTTCATTTAGTCAACTCTGACTGACTTTCCTACATTATTTTTATTAGCTTGAAAAATCCCTATGCTGTTGTCTGGAATTTAGGTTTATTTTGGAAATATAAAACAGAAAAGGTAAATTATGTCACTTATGTGTGTAAAAGTCATAATTTTCCGGTGGAGAAACAGATAACTCATCATAAATGGAAAAAATGCTTTATAAAAATGCCTTATGTAAAGACTCTGAACATAAAGTAATTTTATGCCTGTAAAAATAGTTTTGTTAATAACATTCATTTTCCAGATAGATCTTCCAAAAGCTTCTTAGAGTGCAGATTCCCTGCTAAGGACCCTGCCTCCTAGAGGCAGGAGTATCTAGAAGTTGTAGAGATTCCAGAATCTTTTGAAATTGAAAAATAACTTCTAATAGTCCTAAAAATTTTCTCAGACATAGAGGTTGCAATCTGCCAAGTACCAGGTATGAACACATCTCCAGACTACAAATCAATACATCTAGAAGCCACTGTCTCTGTAATTTGTTCACACAAAAAATTAACACTGATTGAAACATTCCAACTTCAGTACTATAGAAATGTTATATGTACGTATGTGTGCACGTGCACGTATGTGCATGTGTGTGTATGTTTGGCATGTGTATATGCCTTTTCTCCATGTGCTTTAATATTATTTTACCATGCATCATAAAAATGAAAGAATAGCTCAAACTGTAATATATTACTTTTCAAAATATCAGACACACCATTCTGAACAGGAGACTGACAGCTGCTAAGAGATGGAATTCCAATCAGACATGACCTCCAATGAGTCCTTGGATAGTACTTTGAATGTCTTCATCACTTCATCATCAGTAAACCAGAATATCGCTACCTTGCCAGTTCCTTCCTGAAGACATTGGCATTACTTCCTTTATAGCCACTTAGCGTATTACATATAATTAAATAGAAACATGATGCTATGTATTTAATCTATTAAAGCTCAATTTCCTAAAGAAAGCAAATACACAGCCAAAAGAATGTCCAGGTCAGACTCTCTAGAAAAACAACAAGTTACCAGGGCAACAAAATCATATAGAAAAAGGGTAAATCATTTATTTTATAAATGTTACCAGGGCAACAAACACTGCTAATGAAATAACTGAAGGCTGAAGAGGGTATGGATATTCTATACAGAACTATTTGCTCTTTCCTAGCACCTTGGAAGAAAATGTCTTTACATATTTAAGTCTTTAACAGTTATGGGAAGTATTTGAGTATTCATTAAACAGGCGGTCATAATGGGTTCAAATATTAACAGTATTGTAAATTTAAAATATATTATTCTCTATTTCTTCTCAGAATGTCATTGGCAAACTTTATTTTTCTTTGAAGATTGACCTCGGAGAGCTTAGTTAATTCTACTTTAGGACTAGGTCTACAATTCAGGATTATGGTTAATGGTCTTGACTAGGTTGGGTTTTATAGGTCAACCAGTTAGGAGGTACAGGAGAGGGAGGTAAGATAAGAGAGAGATAAGAAAAAACTATACAGGAAGTTTGCTAAAAAACAACTTAGGAAAAGTTCTCATGTTCATAGTGTAGATTCTAGTTGCTTTTAGTTGCAGATTTGATTTGATTTAAGAAACTGTGCTACTCTCTATGTGTATTTATTTCCCCATCTCTCCTCTAACCCATTCAGTGGGAGGTCTGGCCCAAGCATGTGGAGGACCTTGTGTGCTCATTTTAACACTCCAGAATTCAGAATTTGCAGTGTTTATGCACTTGCTGGTCATGTGTGAAAATTTTGGACAAAAGCTATAGCAAATGAAAATTATTTTTCCTTATTCTGTTCCCTATTCTCTCTTTTCCTTTCTAAAAATCTGAAAAATTAGTAGATCTGTTTGTTAGGATGAGCTGTGACTCTTTTTCCTTTAATGTAGGTGAACGCTCTGTTTGGGGTGAAGAAAAAGCTCAATTTAAAAAATAAATTTGTACATATTGTTGGATGGGCTGATCAGTTTCCTTTTCCCAGGGAAGCTCCACATGGCCAACTGCTGAACACATATGGTATCAGAACAACTTTAGATCTACTTCTTTGTGACCTGCTTTTCCACTGACACCCTCCCACCACTTTTTGGTACCAATGTGGATTTGAATAAAAAAGAGATACCTACTCTATTCAGGCCCAAGAGTAACAAGGACTTCCATCTCACCTATTCTTAAAAAAGAACTGAGGTTGCATATAAGATAAGACCTACTCAAAAGGTTAAACTAAGAAAAATGGGACAAAAGTAATACCAGAGGAAATATTTCTTAAAACTTATATTGTGAATAGTTACTACTATGGGACATTTACATTTTGTCTTGAATTTTCCAAGGCTAAGGTCAAAACAGTTTAAATAAATAAAATAGACCCTATTGTTTTATTCTCTGATAAAAGAAAACATATAAGATGGCCCAGAGAAGTGTCTTTTTTTTTTTTTTTCCTGCTTTTACATTCTAGAAAAAAAAAAGTGTGGTGGTATAATGTTGTCTCTCTGCCTAATGTCTTAAAATAACAGTTACATAGAGACATTTACTTGTGCACATAAATAGATATTCTTCAGGTACATAGCTTTCCATGGCCTCATTTTATGTAAGAATGTTACTGAAAGCTAGGTCCTTGTTCCCAAGCCAATCCAATAACGAGGACAGTTTTGAGAAAAAGGAAAAAAAAAAAAAAAAAAAAAAAGGTTTTATAGCTTTGCTAGCAAAGAAGAAACACAGGGACTCCTGTCCCAGAGGCTGTGATCTGCCCATCAGGGAAACCAGGGCTTTTAAAGTAGCTATTCAAAGGCTGCATTCCAGATGTGCCCCGGCAGGGGGTCCCAGGTGCGCCCTGATGGTGTGTTGAAATTCACATGTTAATTTGGGAGATAGTCACTTCCTAGTTCTCCTGGTGACATCTTCCAGTGGAGAACAAATAACTCAAGATAATCTTGTTCCCTACCCTCAGGTTAGGGACAGAGAGAGAAAGAGAGAAGAGGAAAAGAAAAACTTGTCCCTTTTAAAAGCAACAAGGGCTATATTCAAAAGGTAAAGTGTACCACTGTTACATGTAATGATCCCAGTTCGTTAACATGGGACTTCTTTGGTGTTTTATTTCCTTAGTCACAACCAAGATTTTATTAAAATCGTCCCACCTGAGACAGTATCATCCAGGTAAAGGCTGTTATCTCCTCATGTAGGGGACAGTAAGATGATGCCAGATTTATCCTCAAGATCTTTTGAGCCTCCACAAGGATCTGAACACATCCTTACTTGAGATCCTGCACTATTGTGCCTTCAAGTGCTCAAAAGGTATATATTGCCTAACATATGGATGGGCAGCATGAAACCAATCAGCAACCATCATTTTGGTGACTCAAGAAATACTTGTAGCTCTCAGTAGCCCTAGATGCTGACATTCTTGCTGAGGTGACTTGGGTGTAAAATGCACACCTTAGTAGCAAACTGAACCAATAAGATAGAATTATTTTGTGTGGAACTTAAGAATTTTTTGGTCTTGGCTGTAGTTGATATCATGAAGTGATTTCATCTTACAGTAAATACTCAAGGTTCATCTAACTCTGAAGCTGCACTTGAGAAGTGACCCTATCAGTAGGAGAGAAGAAAAAACTAAACTTCCTGCCTCCTTAATCAGAAGACATGCAAATAGTCAGTTGGCAGCATGCTGTTTATGTGTGATATTTTGTAAAATTAGGTACTGCTTATCCCTTTTTACATCTCAACCTAAGTATGAATCTGTTGCACAAAGGGGAAGAGAAATACCCGAAATAAACTGAGAAAACCAAAAGCAAATGCTAAGACTGAAGGTCTCTCCTTGTCTATGTTAAAAAGAACCTTGTGCTCTGGGCTTTTCAATTCTCATTTAGCACAGAGAAAATCAGCTTCATTATCAGCTTGGGCTCTGCATAATAATATTTAAACTTCCATTCACAAGAGGGACCCTTTATCAGAGAGATAATCTTAAAAGGTTTTTAATCAATACACATTAGAACCACTTCTGCATAAGAATGCTGCATATTAAAAAATCAGTTCTTACATTCCAATAAAGCCTTTTATCTCTTCAGTCTTGTATCTCTAAGTGTTTTCGATCCATACCAAAAGATCATTATAATGACCAGTTTGTATTACATGTTACATGAGAAAATTCTTAGATTCTAGTATCACACTAAAATATGATCTAACTTTCTGAGATGCATATATGAAATGTATTTCAAAGGACACTTTATATTATACATGATATGAACAGCTGGATTGATGATGCATGCATGGGTGAGTATATACTATATGCAGACACCTTACTGGCTACATGTGCTGATTTCCATTATAGATATTATTTAAGTAAAACACTGATTTATTCTTATAATGCAAATGTGTTTATATGAGGATATCCAAAATTGCATTTATATGATACAAAAAAAAAAAATACTGAACACTATTGAAGTTCATGGTATAAATTAGGATGAGAATAAAAAGAACAAAAGGTTTGGAGGTGAACAGAAGAACTAAGGATATGGAGTGTGCATGGGTTGGTTAAAATGAACTCTAGCAGATTGTAGCCTAGTGGGTTGATGTCCTTAAAATGACCCAGTATGTATAAGAGAACAATAAGTTCAAGATCAGGGACATGAAGTTCCTATTGGGCATGCTGAATTTGTAAGACCAGATAAAGACTCAATATCTAACTTTAAATTGAGGTTTGGCACTTGAAAGTGGCAGTAACAGACTTGGGAATCATTCGTTCCTATTAGAGAGAACAGATGGGATTTCTAGTAATCCATTTGCTTTCATTAATAATTGCCATGCTTTAATCTAGGCAATAATTTTTAGACTTAAAAATAAGAATTTGTATGAGGGCATTATATGAACCATATTTGTCTTATGTTTACTGAATCAAGAGTATTCATATGTTCCTTCAAGAAAGATTATTTAGCAACTTAATTTTGCTTTATCATACCTCTAATTTTAAGGCTTACTATGTATTGTATTATACACGCCTTTTTCAGTGAACCAAATATATATGCCCTTACAGTTTTGACCAAAGTGAGAAATTAGAAAATAGAGATATTTCAAATTAGCAGAACTCTTAAAGGTCGTTATACAGCCTCCATTGAAGTATAGGAGTTGACATAAAGGCTTTAGGAGTTTTCATGTATGTTCTAGAAAATATTTCTGTCTAGTCCTGCATGACAGTTCAGGAAGACTTTTTGTTTTTTTGTTAAATTGCTTTTCCTCTACCAACCTAGAGAGGAAAAACAACAACATTTGAAAGGCGCAGCAACAAACTCTTGCCTGGTACAAACCAAGGAAGCAATTAGCTCCTTTATCAAGTCCATGTTCTACTGCTTGTAAAATAGATTGCCTCTTCTTCATGATCCTAAACATTTTTCCTTTCAGTATAGACAAGGGCAGACTATTTCTGGCTTTTCTGGATAATTCCGTCTTTGGGTCTTAGAACTTTGAACTGTATTTTCCTCTAATGTTATGGTTGATGCTAGTAATAAGATCTACTTTTCGTGAGCATAGGAGTAATGAGCTCAGAGTGACTCACTAGTTCCAGTGTTTCAAAGAGCCAACTTGAAAAAATATATATATACAAGGCATGTGAGCTAAATTATTATTGAAGAACATCATGTTTTCCTGTGGGTTTTTTTTTTTTTTTTTTTCATGCCCCTGGTTTTTTATAGATGGAATTCTTTCCCTCCATTCCATTTGACATTTTTAAAAAGCAGAAGTTTAAAGTTAGTTTCTTAAGAATCCTAACAGTATGTCTACATCTCTAGACAAGTGTTTACAAATTGGATTGTGGTTCAAGATTTAACTTTGCTTCATGACCTTTTTCTAACAGTGAAGTTCAGTCTGAAATTATCAAGAGTGTGGATTCATTGACAGGAGCAGGAGTGCCTTTTAGAGAAATATTTATTACCTGTAATACAAAAGGATCAAACTTTTCAAATATAAACCTTTAATCCATACCATCTCATTACTGACATCTGAACCAGTATTTAAAAATTTGTCTTTCTTTTTGTTTTATTTTTATAATTCTAACAAAAAAAAAGTGAGACTCTTAATTCTACACTAGGAACAAATTTCCAAGGCAAAACCAAATAGGTTCAGGCTTATTTTTTGAGATGGGGTAGAATGAGTTCCCAGTATTTCTTTCCAATCATTCAGTAAGGAAACCCTGTTAGTTATAATCACCTTTGTTTATGAAGTCATGTGGACAGTTCTTTGCAAATCAGAATGGACCAATCATTTGATCCGTCCATTTCTATCATGCATGCCCAGGCATATGATGAGAAATGTTCTGGGTGACACAGCTTCTTCTTACACCTGTCTTAGAAAATGAAATTAGTTGCTAGAGCATTGTTGATTTCCTAGCCAAGTCAAAATTATGCAAGAAAGAAAGTATTTATTTTTTCCTCTATCCCTCCACTCTCTGATAGGCTGTTCTCTCTTTCCCTCCCTCTCCATTTACTGTTAGTCATATACAGATTAAATTTGTTAGACAATTACTAAATCGCACCATACTTCTGTTTAAGGTATATCTCCTCTTCCTGAATCTGTGAAGTTAGCAATCTCCAGGGAATAGCCACCAGATAACTGGCACTATTATTCTCCATTTTGAATTGCTAAACTCCCACAGACCTCAGGAATTTGAACCTATCTGAAAGCAGTCTGTTATTCCTTATATGCTTTTATTAGAAAACATATTCATTGATCAATCAGGAAAAGCACATCTTTGTCCTAAAGTCGTCTGTTAATGAACATAAAAGTCTCATCAAAATTGTGAGAGGACATTGCAAGTGTAAGGGAATGAAAAACCTGGGGGTTTTATTTTGTGAAAAATATATGTAATATTGAAAGATTTCTTGGAGGAAAGAAAATGTGTTTTAAATTAATCTCAAGGTATTTAAGCTTAAACCCTCCAAGATTTGAGCTTCAGATGATAAATATTGTGTGATTAAATGACTTCTAGAATATTGTTAATGGAATCAGTGAAATTTATATTGCAAGAAACCCTAGAAGAATAAAACAGTACCTTTTTCCAGTTTTTCTTTCTTTAACGCTAAAAATTTTAGATTTTTATTAAGTCAGTAAACTTCATAGAAAAATGAAACTGGAGTCATTCATTCATATATTTCTTCACTATTTGACACTTGCTGTGTGTGTGTGTGCTATGGGCCAGGCAATGTTCTAGGAACTTGGAATGAAAAAATAATTAAACAATGTCTGAGAACAGTGGTTCATGTCTATAACCCCAGCAGCTCAGGAGGCTGAGGCAAGAGGATTACAAGTTCAAGTCCAGCCTGTGCAACTTAACAAGAACTTTAGCAAGTTAGTGTGATCCTATCTCAAAAATTGAAAAAAAAAATTAATAAAGGCTGGAGATTTAGCTTAGTGGTAAAGTACTCCAGGGTTCAATCTCAGTATCCCCTCCACCACCACAAATAAAACTGAATAAAATAAAAGTTCCTTTCTGATGGAACTTATGTACCAGCAAGGAAAAAATGCTAATAAAAAAATAAGGGGTACACTGATCAATAACATCAAATATTTGAAGGAACTTCAGTCATATATTCAATATCCTTTCTCCTGGTTGGTGATGTCCTTCCTTGAAGACACTTGGATGTTCCAAATGTCTTGCTTTTTTATTTAAACAATGTTTATAAAGAACCTGCCATGTGACTGACATTTTTAATTTTCCATATGTAGGGATGTAGTAGACAGTAAATCAGGTATGATTTCTACCCTTATGAAATTTTCAGTGTATTGGAAAAAAACAAGTCAAATTAGTATACGAATGAATATGAAATTAAAGTGGTCATAAATTCAATTGAAGAAACATACATGGGACTCTGAGATGATTAGCAGGCCCTAACTTAGAATATGTGTAGACGAGTGTGTATGGGTGTGTGTGTGCACATGCACATGTTCCTGTCTGTCATTATGCATGCGTGAATTTGGTGGTGCCCAGAGAGGAACCAGAGGAGATAAAAAACAGTCTTCCACTCTACCTCAATGCTTCTTTCAAAAGACCTTCTGGTGATTAGTATCTTAGTTGGAAATTGGTTAATGAACTGCATATGTGCAATTTTTTTTTATTACTCTGTAATAATAAGTTAGCCTTCTAGAAAATTCTAGGCATCAGCAAGCAGATGCATTGGCTTTTGAATCTGGAGTTGTCTCCTCTCTGGAGTAATACTCTGCCTTTTTAGGTCACAGAGAAGTTCTTCTCTCCATCTTCTTATGAGGCTCTTGATAGTTTATTTCATATGCTAGGACAAAAGATAAACCTGACTATTACAGAATAATGTTTTTATGGATGAAGGAAGTGAGGCTCAGAGAGGTTAATTGATTTTTCTAATATCACAAAAGTTTGTGGCAGAACGGGGACAGGTATGTTTCAATCCTGTTAACACCAGTCCTGTTTCATTATATCTGGTTTGGTTCTTCATTAAATTTTTATATTTGAGGTTATTAATTTAACCCACTGCAAATCAATTTGAGAGATTAATAAAAAAATATGATTGGATCCATCTGTACGTAGAATAAAGAAATTAATGTGTTATTTATGTTCATTGATGTTGATTAGATTAGCATAAGTAAAATATTTTTGATGTTTTAGTAATTGCATCATTATATTTTAAGTGGAAAAGAGTTTTTTGATTTAGTTAAAAGCTTTAACTTTGGCGGCACATTTATTCAAATAGTGTCATAATTTCATTCTTTGTGGCTCAAAATTATATAATGCTGGATGATATCTGAAGTTAATATACCTTATTTTTAATCTGCATAATCATTCATATGGCCCACAATAAGATGAATATTGTAGACATGTTTATCAAGTTAATAATAGTTTTTGCATTTTAAAACAGGTAGGTTAGCTGGTGTGGTGGTGCACTCTTGCTACCCAGTGACCCGGGAGGCTGAGGCAAAAGAATCGCAAGGGAGAGACCAGTCTCAGCAACTTGGCAAGACCCTGTCTCAAAGTCAGATTTATAGAGGGCTGGGAATATGGTTAGTGGTAGTGTTCCTCGGTTCAATACCCAATTCTGCAGAAAAACAAAACACAAAAGGCAGGTTAAATGGAACACATAATAAATAATTGTGAGAAAATTTTATAAAAACACAATCTAAAAAAGTGTTTATTTTTATTTTTTTATTTTTAAAGTCTATGTTAACTAGAGACCTTTTGGAAACCATACTCAAAAATCCCTTTCAATTTTCCACACACAGGATGGTTTGTTATTATAATATGTAATTTGTTTTAAGCATTGTGTAATAAATTTTTAATTTTGTTTTTGAATAGGAGACCCTTTTATTCTTTCAACACCCACTTTATTACATCAAAAAGATCAAGTAGTTCTGAATTACACCTAACTCAAATAGTTTCTCCTAGAGTAATATTATTTTGTCATTTTCTTTTTATTGGATATTACTTATTTTGTAAATTAAAAAGTCATTAAAAATAAAATAAAATTTAGCTTTTTTTCATCTGTTTTCATGTAGAATCGCATTGTTGTTCATTCTCTTATTTTGCAGGGGAGGGAGGCAGATACCAGGGATTGAATTCAGGGACCCTCAACCACTGAGTCACATCCCCAGCCCCTATTTTGTATTTTTACTTAGAGACAGGGTCTCACGGAGTTGCTTAGCTCCTCCGTCTTGCTGAGGCTGGCTTTGAACTCATGATCCTCCTACCTCAGCCTCCTGATCAGGCCACTGGGCTTATAGGCATGTGCCACTGTGCCCAGCACGTTGTTTTAAAAATGGGAAAGAAATTATTAATGAAGACAATATTTCCTATTTATTTTTAAGTTATTCCTAATCAATTATTTAAAAATACTTATGAGGTTTGCTTATAATCCTCCATTAATTTAATGGCTTAAAAAATAATTTTCCAAATACAGGAGTTTTAATACTACGGAAACAAATCCAGTGACTTTCATCAAGTGGCTTCCAGTTAACTAAGTTGAGTCCCTACAAAGGACAACCATGGTTCCCAGCCCATTCCCATGGGAACATAAAGTCAATCTTGGTTTACTAGTCTGTGGCATGAAGGTCGACAGTGTTTCTTGAACTAGATGGACAGGTAAAATAAAAGACCAGAAAAAGAGAATTTCTCATGGAAGGAAGTGGACGTGAAGCTCCCAGGGGAAGAAATGCAGCTGTCAGAACTGCATATTAATGCATAGACTCACAGTTTTCATGCTAATCCTTGCCTAACTCACATTTTGTGGAATCACTGATTGCTACAATTGCTAGCTCCACTTATAATTTTTGTCTTCTATCCCTCTACATTCTCATTGTAATTCTATCTCTTAGTAGTTATAATAAAGTAAGAAGGTCTTTGATGATTTCTCTATTTTAGACAATTTATTTTTTTTAAATACCAGGCATACCTCTGTGTAGTAGGCCTACCTTCCAGAACTACCTTTGGGAGCCAGGAATTCTAGATAGCAGCAGGTTCCATCTCCCTATTAAACTGAGTCCCAGTCTCATAATGGTAAGGTCACTGCGACAGCCAGCGGCACCTTCTTTTTTAAGCTCTATAGACCGTTAACTTTTCTACTACTTTGCTCATGAACTTTGCTCCCCCATTATTCATCTAATGGTCTTTCTGCTTCTTCCAGCTCCACCAGTTTGAGGAAAATAGTTATGGATTAATTTGGTCAATTCATAAGATTTGCTCCAGACATCCTTAGCAAAGCCAATTGTTATATGATTGACCTAATTTTTCTAAAATATGTAAAGGAAAAATGACCCATGACATCTGGAGATCTGATACATGAGAGTGGTCATATGTCGCAGTAATCAGAAACAAGATCCTCATTGACCTGCTGAAAATTAGCCATGTGGAATTAAATGTAATGAAATAAAAAAAAAGATGAATGAGATCTAATAAAATGACACATGAGTTTTCATTCACTTTTTCTGATGGATTTTGCCATTTGGAATGGACCAGCCAATTTCCTATTCTTCTTGTGTCCATAAATAGAACTGAAAGGCTCATTTATGGTTTAACTTTTAGAATTTTTTTAGTATGAATAAATTGTCAAAAATGGGTACTGTTAGTCACAATTTTGGTGTTAAAAAGAGTGCCAGGGAGGATGTATGTGTGGTGTCTTAAAAACCATGGTTAAAAATAAGCAAGTTCTCAATTATTTTTTCTAAAATCCTTGCATATTACTGCCTTCATTCAAAAACAGTATCTTACAAAGATTGCCTTTATCTGGAGACTGAGGCAGGAGGATTGCAAGTTCAAAACCAGCCTCAGCAACTTAGTGAGGCCCTAAACAACTTAGCAAGACCCTGGCTCAAAATAAAAAATAAAAAGGGTTAGGAATGTGGTTGTGGTTCAGTGGTTAAGCACCCCTGGGATCAAGCACTGGTACCAAAAAAAAAAAAAAAAATCACCTTTACTCATTTGAATCCACACTATAGATGCACTAACTAGGATGGGATAAATTTATGATACAATCATCACTCCTTATATGAACATATTCTTAGAATTGGTTTCTTGATTCATTAGAGTTTCTAAAGAATGTATATAGAAGAAGGAGTTCTAAAAATCACAGAAACTATCATGAACCAATACAGCTTATTTTTAATAAAGTCTGAATTTTGTATATTTGGGAACACTGTGTAGAAATACTTTTCATTAGATACTAGAAGACATTAGGTATTACTATTTATTGGATCTATTATATGATGAAATTGTGAAATTGTAACTCAACATTTTGGCTCTTATAATCTTACAAAATACTCACCACAGTCAGAGTAGGTAGCCATGTAGACTTGTGGAAAACCTGTTTGTTATTCCATAGTCATGCAAATAATATAACTGTCAATTGAATAAAAGCCATTTTGGGGGTTCCAGGCAAAATGACCAGGAGGCATGACATGGTAAAATATTACCAGTCCATTAACAAGTAGTTTGACAACTGGCATTGATTAGAGCTAAGGAGAAAGGGGCCTTCTTCATAAATGAGCTGTGCTTGACAATGGAAATTAACACATATGTAATTATCCCTGCTCTCCTTCAGAGATTAGCCATTCATCCCTCGGGATATCAGCACTCTAGCCCTATAAAGGAATTTTGATCCTGGTAATTAAGCTACCTACTGAGATATTTTGGGGCACAATCTGGTGTGTCTACAATTATCTCTCCATTTTAAGGGCAATTTTCTTCTTACATTCTGTTCTTTAGCCTTGTGCTCAGTGATCTCAGGCTACTTTCTGGGGACCCAGGACCTTCTGCTATAGAGGTGACCAGTCTTGCTTAGCCTAGACAAGGCCTAACTTAGAGGGGGAAGCAGAAATTGTGGGCCTCATCTGTGACCCCAGGAATTGAGTGTGAGAATCAGACAACCAAAATTTTAGACTACATGAAGACAGAATTTGACAGTATTGCCAATGCTTAGATCTGTAGAAAAATTTAATCTCCTAAATTACTTTGTCTGCATTACATTTTTGAAACTTGCTTAGTTAGAGCTTGTTAAGGTTACTGAACTCTAAGATATTTGAAAATAAGACATAGTGGGTACTTAGTATCAGTGTATCAAATGTTTAATGTCCTCTGTCCTAAAATCCACATATCACTAAAACATTTTTCCAAAGGTTATCAGGGCTGTACCATTGCAGTTTGGCATGTGCACTGTAATTTGAATAGTCCTCTTTGTATCTGAAGGGGGTAACATTCTTACTGTGAAAAGTTTAGCTCTGTCAATTACAAAAAATCCAAGATAGACTTTTTCAAAAGCAGATTAATTTTTGCTTCTAAAAATACATCCTAATGTCAGGGCATGAATACTGCAGAGCTATTGGAGTTGTCTATCCATTTAAGAAATGTATTATAGTTGGATGATTGGTGATATAAACATTTCTTTGCCAGAACTTTATACTATCAAAAGAAAAAAAACAATAATAGATTGATGTGCATTTCAACTAATTGAAGTGGTACTAAGTCACCAGATGTTTTCAGCTGAATCAGCCCACAGATGTCATGGCGTCATTATTCCTTAAGCTAGGGATTACAACTGGCTAACTTGGTGACATTTGAGGGTTCCAAATGAGCTTGCTTCTCTTTTGTTACATACAGCTTTGGCTTGTAAAGAGCTCTGGCCTAAAGGAGGCCTGTCTCCTACCCTGAAAATGTTTTCAAGGAAGTTATCAGGGCTGTTTGTTTTCCTGCTTTTGCATGTGGTCTTTAGTGAGGTCAAGGGAATGGAACCAGAGAGTCCACAGATGACAATGGAGTTATTTCCACAGCTGGCTGGGAGAGTGGGCAGTCCTTTACAGATGAGCTAGCATGTGGAGGTAGATGATATAAAACATGTGTCACAATGGGAATAAGCAAAAACAACTGCCTTTGAAGATTGCCTTTTAATGATGAGGTGGGGGTGGGGGGTTCTGTCTCCATAATGGGAATGAAAGATGTAGTTGTTGGCAGGCAGACCGCTCCAGGCTTGCTCTTGCGTGAAAGAAAGAAAAAGTATATGTTGAAACCGTCTGCCGCTAGTCAAATTGCCTGATTTTGCTGAACATTCATTTCCTTGCCCATCCCACAAATAATCTATGAGAAAGGAAAGGGAGTGCTAAGAGAAAAAAGTGGAAGAAAAAGATAAGGAAAAAAATTGGATAACTTTAATACGTAACTAACTTCAGCTGGTGACTGAGAGGTCAGAAAAAGTGTTTTGCAGTAAGTTTAATATCTTTTAGCTTTGTGTTGCTTTTTACAGAATATTTGAAAGGTAATATAAAAATGGTATATCGTTAAGGCCACATTGTGATAAACACCAAAAGCTGAATACCCATTCTAGTATTTATTTCTCTTCAAGGAACTTTATGATTTAATAAAACTATTTTCTGAACTATTTTTGACAGAATGGTGTTAGTGTCTCACTTCATCTACCTTTGAAAACAAATTAAAAGCAGTGAAATTTGCATGTATCTTATATCTCCTATTGTAAGCGCAAAAGGATGGCAAGCAGACCTCGAGGGGTTCAGAGAAGCCTTTATTCCCTCGTGGATTTGGGTGCAATTTGGGTCCACTTTCAGGATGGGAAAATGGCCCTCAGTTACAGAGGGGATTTTGGTTTCATAGGGCACAATGATATAATCATTGGGAGCTGTGTACATGCAGTCTTGACAATCAGAAGCTAGTTGAACAGGTTAAAACCTTAATTTAGGAAGGCAGTCGTAAAAAGGTTGAAACTCAGTGTTGTCTGGGGAGATGAGTCCAGATCCCAGGGATGAGTACTCAAATCTTGCCCATTAGTATTTGCTGTGCTTCCGTTCAGGACTAATTAGCCATGGGGGAAGGCCATGGTTTAGGGTCCAGCATTCAGTATCTGTCCCTTTCCCTCAGGGCCCACTATACCTTGGCTAGTTTCCCCTCCCTCCTCTGGAACCTCGCCTCTCTCCATGTTTCTCTGGGGACTATGTTGCAGGGTTATTATTTTCCATAACCCTTCACCTATAGTTTCTAAACAAGGAGGAATCTTTGCCACAGATTAGTTTGAGAGCAAATAAATGCTGAACATCAGCGGACAATACATTTCTGAAGGTCATATTGCATGCATAGGTGTACCCTGGTCACTACTGACTACAAACCACCCTTCTGGGCTCTGGTGAAGAAGTGACCACGGGTGGCTACAACCCATGGAATTGTGCTGTTCTCACTGCCACCTGGACAGCAAAGCGGATGAAAATATACACAGCTCATTTCTTATTCTGAATTGGTTTCAACATCTAGTTCCCTCCCCAGGTGCTTCTGATTAGTAGAAGTCAACAGATCTGTATCCAGCAGCAAGGGGGTTCAGAACATGTTAAGGGAGGTTTTTGTTGTTGTTGACGTTTTGGTTTGACTTTGTCTTTTTGGTTCATTTGTTTGGTTAGGGTTTGTTTTTGTTTGTTTGGTTTTTTTTTTTTTTTCCAGTTTTACATTGAAAAGGCAGAATTGTTTCTGTGGGAATGAATAACATGTAGAAAGAGTATTAAAAACTAAATATCTATAGCCATGAATGACAGAGGTACACCACGGGAAGCAATTGAATTGATCTTAATGAGAGATCTTTGAAATGAAAACAGATTTGGAAACATTGACCGTGTGGTATTAACAAGACTACAGGGTTGTTAATAGGGGATGAAGGAGAAGGCGAGAATGACACAGAAATTTCTGTATTATTCTAAGAATCTAATAGAGGAGAAAGAGCATGATCTGAGGATGAAAGCAAGAAAATATTCAGGATGGAATACAGCCGTGTTGCCTGAGGTTCCACATTCAGTGAGTAGTTGGAAACTTGAGTGAGGGGTTTAGGATAAACACCAAGACAAGAATGAACTTTTTTAAAAACTTTAAGTTTCCATCTTATTTCATCAGTTTCAATTAACTTCATCAATTTCTAACAAATGGCAGTATTTTTGAATTCTACATTAAGCACCTTTCTAACGCAGTAAGTTAATGTGGTTTGTATATTGGATTAACCAAAAATCTTTAGAACCTCTTACTGTTTAACAAGGCATTCAGCATCTCTCCCAACACTTATTTCCAATAGCTATTTCTAGGACATTGGTGAAGCAGAAGATGCTCTTTGGAAAGAATGATGTTTCCAGTGGGAGAATTGCCACAAAAATAGTCATAGGAGAAGAAATGGATTTTTTTTTTAAATGGAGATTTTATAGAGAAAGACACCCCATGAAGATAACTGAGGAACTGAACTAAACTTTACTGACAGATTACGGTGATGATGAAGAGATGTATTAATGTATTTAAGATCATTTCAAGCTACTTGGCCTTGGAATAAGAATTAGAGAATTAATAAAATGATTAAGAACCATACCAAGAATCTCTTTAGAAGTCATAGACTTCAGAAGCCATAACCAAGAGCACATAGAACAAATTTTACCATAAATGTAATGCACCTGAGACCTTTGTTGAAATGCAGACTCTGATTCATAGGTCTGGCGTAGACCTGAGATTCTGCTCTGAGCTCCCACGTACTATCTGGTTTCAGATTATACTTGAGAGACAAGGAACTAGAAAAGTTGAGGACATGCTATTAAACTAAGACAAAGGTAAAATTATACGTATTACTGTTTGGGAGAAATGGCAATAAAATCCAAGTGGAATAAAACATATACCTAAGTTACTGGCACAAGTCCTATAATAAAATAGGATTCTAAAGAATAGTAACAAAAAACTGACTTTCATGTCACCTACTGGACAACTTGATGTATTTTAATTAACATCTTGAAAGTCTCAGAATATATCTTGATTGGATGCTGTTATGGTTTAGATATGGGGTGTGCCCCAAAAGCTCATGTGTGAGACAATGCAAGAAAGTTTAGAGGTGAAACAATTGAGTATGAGAGCTTCATCTAATCCATACTTTAAGCCACTGATATGGATTGACTAGTAGTAACTATAGACAGATAGGGTAAGGCTAGAGGAGAAGGTTCAGTCAGGGACATATGCTGTCTGTGGTGAGGGGAGCTCTCTCTCTCCTCTCTCTCTCTCTCTCTCTCTCTCTCTCTCTCTCTCTCTCTCCCTCCCTCCTTCCTGATTATTATGTTCTGAGATGCTTTCCCCTGCCATCATGATGTTCTGCCTCACCTCAGAAACAGAGCAATAGAGTCAGCCATCTATGGACTGAAACCTCTAAAACTGTGAGCCCCCAAATAAATATTTCCTCCTTTAATTGCTCTTGTCTGGTCTTTTGGCAACAGTAGCAAAAGAGCTGACTTAAACAAATGCTAATATGTAGAATTTACCTTAGAATATGCCCATTCCACCAGGAAATATTTAATCTCTGCATTAGATTAGAAAAGCCTCATCAATAGGGCTTATGTTGAGTCTGAGACATGTTAATAGCAATAACACTGAAAGAGAACTTTTAAGGAAATAAATTAGTTATTTAATAGGGTCATGACAGTAACCTGTATTCTTGGATCTTACCGGGTTGATATCTCCACCCAGGCAAATTCTTAAAAATGTCTTAAAGGAGAAAAGATATATAGTCCAGAATTGTCCTCTGTGGGACCACAAAATAAAGTGCATTTTGTAGCAAATTGCAAGACAAAGAATAGCAACTTTCCTCGTAAAAGGCACATTCAGGCAATGTACACTATAAACAATGGCCCTAAGTAAGAGAACAGGCAGCTTTTCCTCTTGATCACCCCTGTGGTTTGAGAAATGATTTCCCAGGCCCATTCACCAACAGGCTATGGCAAGACCTTGAAAATGATACACAACCAGGTCTTTTGGTCTATTTGTCAGTAAAGAGAAGTCTTTAATAAGGTTTATGACAGCTCAGAGTCTTGAGTGGTAGTTAAAGTCAGATAAACATTTTACTAGACAAAAGATGGGGTCCATAAATATTCAGACACCTACTGGGAACCCAATTTGCCTTATCATTTGGAAGAAGACAGGCCTGCAATATTGCATCTGACATGCATTTGAAACTTCCTGTATGTTGAAAATCCACTCGGAGGTATACAAGGTGATTGCTGTACAAGTGAACAAAGCCTTTCTTCTCTTATTTCTTGGCAAGGTTTGACAAGAATCTTAAAGACTTTGATACACGGCTATTAAGCCAATTTGTTACATAGGAAACCCTAAGAAAATAGCTTAAGCTGCTCTTGTGGATCTGTACATTGGCTGTAATATATAAAGGAAATTTTGCAGCATTTAATTGGATGCATTTAATTATTCCACAGAATGGAAGTCATTTGCAGAACACCAGTGTTAAACTTCCTTGGATAATGTGTGGCTCTCAGAAGCACTGGAATTCTCATATTAAATGACAAGAAGGTCAAATTGACAATGACAGGGCATTTTCAATGGGAAGCCGAGAAAATGGATGGATGGATCTTTTTAAAAATTTTTTGTTAGAACATTATAGTTAGACATAGTTGAGTTCATTTTGACAAAATCATACATGCATGGAATTGGATTTATTCCATTTCCGTCCCTGTCCCCCATCTTCCCTCCCCCTACTCTCTTCATCCTCTCTACTGACCTTCGTTTCACTTATTTATTTATGTATGTATTTCTTTATTTATTTTTGATTGGTGCTTTCTACTTATACGCAAAGTTAAAATTCACTCTGGTATATTTTTATGTATGCATAGCTAATTTTGTTAAGTTCATTCGGCATTTCCACCCCTTTCCTGTCTCTCCTCCCTCTTTCCCTTCCTCTTGTTCTTCTTAAACTCCACTTATCTTCCCTGTATCCTTATGGTATCTGACCCCCAATATTTCCCCCCTTAATTTGCTCTAGCTTCTGCATGTGAGAGAAAACATTAGACCTTTGATTTTTCTGAGTCTATTATTTCACTTAGCATGATGTTTTCTCTTTCTGGATGGATTTTTTTAAGTTCATCCTTTGGTGAATCAAGAAAATATTTCTGTTTAGTTGAATAACCTTGCCCAGTTTGAGCATGGAGTTGCTGCTATTTTATTTATTTATTTTTACATTGTGTTGAAGTCATAAGAGCCCTGACTGATGACCAAGTCCCTTTCACTTATTTAGTAATGTAGCACCATTAACTACACAGTTGTTTCATGAAAGTGACTGTGCCGGGCTTCAGGTGTTTTAAATATCTATATGTTCACTGTAAATGAACTTAGAATCCAGGGTAAAGATAAAGTATGATTATAATCAAGTCATGTGCAAAATGTTATGAGAGAAGCAAGTGACCAACAGTTTGGATCAGTCATAGGAAATGTTGCCTAGAAAGTAGTGTTTATGAGTCTTAGAGGGCGTAAGTGAATAAGGAAAGCATGAATAGAAAATGTTTCAATCCCATCACTGAATCGCCTTCTCTACTATTAAACACCTCCTCCACATTTAAGCTCACTCAGTTGTGAAAATTAGATCTAGGTTGTACTCTATTAGAGAGGTAGTTTAAGTTTTCCCTTATATCTCTGCTTGATATAAAAACTATGGAAAATTGGTTCTGCTATCTTTAATGTATCGTGCATATTTTTTATCTTTTTGAATTTTATTTTTACAGACTTCATTTTTGATTCATTGTACATAAATGGGGTACAAATTTTCATTTCTATGATTGTGCATGATGTACACTCATATCATTCTTGTTAATCACACTTGTACATAGGGTAATGATGTCTGTCTCATTCCACCATTTTTCATACCCCCACCCCCCCTCATTTCCCCCTACATAATTTTTATTGTTAAGATAGGAAAATGGAGCTATTCTCCTTGTATCTAATATAATTTTGCATTATGTAATTTATTTGGTGCATGGAAACCAGAGATTTCTATTGTATTTTGAAAAGTATGGAAGGTGATGATTTTACTCATTGGATTTACTCATTTGTTTGGTGTTGTCATGGCATAATTATCTCTAATCTTTGTTGTTTTATTTTGTTGACTTTGATCCCTTTAAACTGATTTTGGAAGGATGTAATATATCTCTGTGGGGAATACATAAACTATGGGGCCCCTGAAGAGGAAGACAAAGGCCTTAGGTTACATCACTAGTTTTCCCACACAAATTGCCTGATTTATTTTCCCCATATCATCTATACCACACCTGTGTTAGTCTGCTTTTTGTCACTGTGACTAAAATGCCTGACAATAACAACTTAGAGGAGGAAAAGTTTATTTTGGGCTCACATTTGCAGAGGTTTCAGTACATAGTAGGCTGACTCCATTGCTCTTACGAGAAGTGGGGCAGAACGTCATGACAGAAGGGTTGGCAGAGGAAAGCTACTCAGTTCGTGACTGACAGATGGCAAACAGAGAACAGATAGGGGGATCTTAACACAAAACATATGAACCCAAAAGCAACTCCTGTGACCCATTTCCTCTAGCCATGCCCCCCTTGCCTACAGTTACCACCACCTAGTAACCCATTCAAATTATTGAGTCATCAAGTGGATTAATCCACCAATAAGGTCAATGGTTCTCATAAGCTAATCATTTCACTTTCTGCATTAACACAGAGGTTCTTGGGGACATCTCATATCCAAACCATAACAACACCACATAGATTTTCATGACTCACATGGTGCTGGTGGTGGACATCTCTATCTGAGAACTGATCATTGGCTATGTGATTGGAATCAGACACTAATGTACACAAGTTCACCCTTTGTTGTTGAAGACAAGAGGCTTGCTAGAGAGATCATGGGATCTTTCTATGAATAATTAATACTTCCACTGACCTAGTAACTATGATCTCCCTAAGTAGAAATATAAAAGTAAAGAAATATAGTAACCCACCTGCATAATGGAATACTTTTTTTTTTTTTCTTTTTTTTTTTTGGTGCTGGGGGTCGAACCCAGGGCCTTGTGCTTGCGAGGCAGGCACTCTACCAACTGAGCTATATCCCCAGCCCCTGGAATACTTCTTAAAAATAATACTAATAGGATTAGTTCTTTTAACCAGATATAAGAGTTTAATGATGCAAGAACTAAGTATTCATTGCATTTTTTATCAACAAACCACTTGGCCCCAAACTCTCAGATTTTCAACTCTTCCTCAATAATATAATATACTTAAAATCTACTTCATAACTAGATTTTTTAAAAGGAAGCTATTTACTAATAACTACTACTAAACACATTTCTTTCACATTAGATGCAAAAGTCTCAAGGATTAGGAAAAAAAGCATTATTGAGAGTCCTAATTATCTATATATCTGCTTTGGTAAGAAATGCTTCAATGTGACATATTTACTTCATATTCACATTGAAAATGACACTATTGTATTAGTAGGTACTTAACCAATAATTGAAATCATTATTCATACTTGAATAGGCATAGTATATAATTAGGATTCTTTTAAGGGGGTCTCCATGGATAAAACTAATTTGGCTCTAGTGTCTTTTAATATTACATTAAAAGACAATTAATGGGAACTGAATATAAAAGCAACCTGAATAATATTTGATTAAGGACTAAGGAACTGAACAGATACTTCAAAGAAGAAATACAATCAACAAACATATGAAAAAATTTTCATATCTCTAGCAATTAGAGAAATGCAAATCAAAACTACTCTAAAATTTCATCTCACTCCATTCGGAATGACAACTATCAAGAATACAAGTGTTGACAAGGGGAAAACGGTACATGCATACATTGCTGATGGGACTACAGATTGGTGCAACCACTCTGGAAAGCAGTATGGAGATTCCTCAGAAAACTTGGAATGGAACCGCCATTTGCCAGCTATCAGACGCCTTGGTTTATATCCAAAGCACTTAAAATCAGCATACTACAGTGATGCAGCCCCATCAATGTTTATAGCAGCTCAATTCACAATAGCTAAACTATGGAACCAACCTAGATGCCCTTCAACAGATGAATGGATAAAGAAAGTATATATACACAATAGAATATTATTCAGCCTTAAAGAAGAATGAAATTATGGCATTTGCAGGTAAATGGATGGAACTAGAGAATATCATACTAAGTGAAATAAGTCAATCTCTCCAATAACAAAGGCTGAATGTTTTCTCTGATAAGTGGATGCTGATCCATAATGGGTTGTGAGAATAGGGAAGAATGAAGGAACTTTGGATTGTGCAGAGGGGAGTGAGGGGAGGAATGGGGCAGTGGGGATGGGAAGGACAACAGTAGAATGAGACAGACACCATAACCCTATATAAATGTATGATTACACTACTGGTGTGACTCAGCACCTGAGGGATGAGAAGTTATACTCCTTTTGTGTACAATGTATCAAAATGCATTCTACTGTCATATATGACTAGAACAAATTCTTAAAATGAAAAATTGTACAAAAAACCCTGTTTTTATAGCTAATAGATTCCTTTTCATTGGGCAACCTACATACAAGACTTTGACATTTACCAGTTACCAATGGAAAATACCTTACTTCTAAACGTCATTCTCCTGGTTCATAGCTATTTTTTATGTAGTAACCCAAATATTATGCCAGTTAAATCTAATTCTGCGCTAGCTGAGGAAAGAGAAACTCAGTCCAGTGAGTCACATTGCCAAAATAAGTAGCAAAATATCTTTGAACTCAAGATGACCATATAGCCATTGAAAATCATAATAGTCTTACTTCCTTGCTCAAATATAGAAATTGGGCATTTAATTTAAATATCATGCCTGTAAGAAACTGGTTTGTATCTTCATCTCAGCACAGTATTTATGGTTTGATATTACTTGTAAGGAAGAGACTATGGATAAATACTTTGCTCCATATTTTAATTTCTACAGTTTAAAATTATTATTAATTTTGTATGAATAGAGTTAATCAAAGTATGTGTTTGTATATACAAGGATTTCTGAACTTTAGTACTAATGATGTTGTTGGGCTGGATAATTCTTTTTAAAAATGTTTTTATTAGTGTAAATGTTAGGGTTCATTTTGACCTAAGAGCGCATGCATGAAATATAATTTGCTCCCTTTCAATTCTCACTACTTCCCCTTTCCCTCACCTCTTTCTTTCTCCTGTTCCCCTTCCTCTACTCTCCTGAACTTCCTTCCATGTATTTATTGTTTTTTAAATTGGTACTTTATAGATATACAGAAAGCCAGAATCCACTGTGAGCTACACACACACACACACACACACACACACACACAGAGCATAATATAGTCAATATTCTGCCATTGCTCCCTTTTCCTGTGTCCCTTTGTCAATCTGCTTCCACTACACCAATGATCAATCTCCCTTCTATTTTCATGGGATCTCCTCTCCCCTCCCTCCCTCCCTCCCTTCCTCCCTCCCTCCCTCCCTTCCTTC
>JAJEJO010002161.1:473134-580960 GCA_020662805.1 Glaucomys volans
CCTTCCTTCCTTCCTTCTCTTTCTCTCTCTTTCTTTCCTATTTCTCTTCCTCCTCCTCCCTTTTCTTCCTCCCTCTTCTTCCTCCCTCCTCCCTCCCTCTTCTTCCTCCTCTTCCTCCTCCTCCTCCTCCTCCTCCTCCTTCTTCTTCTTCCTTTTCTTCTTTTGCAGTAGCTTCCTTGTATGAGAGAAAATATTTGACTCTTGACTTTCTGAGTTTGGCTTATTTCACTTAGCATGATGTCCTCCATTTCCATCCATTTACCAGCAAATGCCATAATTTCATTTTCTTATAACTAAGTAAAACTCCATTGTGTGTGTTGTATCACATTTGTCTGTTGATGGGAACCTGGGTTGGTTCCATAACTTGACTACTGTTTGAATTGTACTGCTATAAACATTGATGTGCCTTATTGCTATTGTATGTTGATTTTAGTTCTTCTGGAAAAATGCCAAGGAGTGGCATAGCTGGGTCATATGGTTACACTTCTAGTGTTTTAAGGAATCTCCATACTTCTATCCCAAGTGGCCATACCAACTTTCAGTCCCATCAACAGTGTATGAGTGTACTTTATCCCCCACATCCTCACCAGCATTTTATTTTGGGGACTTGTCCTGTTTGTCAGAGTATGTATATCAATGGCACCTACCTGCTAGGTGTGATTAGTACCTCATCCCAATTGTGAGCAGCAGAAATATCTCTGGACACTGCAAAATCAACACTGATGGAGAAACACTTCTAAATGCACATACAAAAAACCTTTTTATTGTAATAATTTGCATAGATATGGCATTGGTATAACTTTTTTACATTAAGTGGATTTCAGGTCTTGTTTTTAAGGGTATAGTGGCCAAAGATAAGAAAAAAATCAGAAATACGTGAACTGAATCACGGTTTTAAAATTGAACTGCCCCTTGTGAAATCAAGTTTTTTCCAGAGTTTTGAAATAGTCTTTATTCTGATCAAAAATTTTTAGCTTTCACATCTGAAAAAGAACACATAGTACTTTTCTTTCTGAGTCTGGCTTATTTCTTATAATCTTGTATTTTCATCCATGTTGCTACAAATAAGAGAATTTCATTCTTTTTTATGGCTGCATGATATTCCCTTTGTGTGTGTGTGTGTGTGTGTGTGTGTGTGTGACATTTTATTTATCATTTTATTCCTTGAAGAACACTTAGGTTAATTCCATACCTTAGCTAATGTGACTAGTCCTGCAATAAATGGGATGTGCACGCATCTCTTTGGAAGACTGATTTTGTTTCCTTGGATATATAACATAAAGTGGGATAGCTGCATCATTTGTTAGATCTATGTTTAGTTTTTTTTTAGGAGTTTCCATGAGATGCCATCTCACATCAGTTAGAATGGTAACAATAATAGCAAATACTGATAAGAATGTGGAGAAAAGGGATCTCTACTGTACTGTTGGTAGGAATATAAATTAGTAGAGCCATTGTGGGGAGCACTATGGAAGTTTTTCAAAAAACTATATACTTTATGATTTGTAATTTCATTCTGTCATTATTCTTCCAGTAAATATTTAGGAAGTGTATATTATGTACCTCATACTATAAACAGCACTATAGTCATTGAAGAGAGTGGGAAATAAAACAGATATAATGTCAACCATTTTAAATTGGACAATTTAAATCAGAAATTCTGGTAAATATTAACTATGGTCAATTCAACAGAATAATTAGAGCTATCCATATATAGAATTAATTTACAAAGACTTTTAAATATTTATGGCATGCCATTTCTATTTGGAGAGATTACAGAAGTGTGTAAACGTAACTTTTTTTTCCCCATCTTGGAAGGCATCCTACTGAAAGAAGCAATCAGAGAATAATAAGAGAGAGGAAAGTGTTAGATTCTGAGGGCCAGCATGGCTGCCGGCTTACCACGTTGGGGATCATTACAAAATGCTTCCTAACACGAGGGCTACCATGTTGGCCATCGCTTACTTGATTTCAAGCATAATTTTTAAAACTGAGATTGACCCTCCGACATAGCTGAAGTTTAGTGATTATTTGTAAGGATGGTAAGGATGGGCGAAATTTCTTGTTCCCTTTTTTCTCTCCAAATAACAGCCCTTCTTAAACCTTGTACCCTGCCCACACCCTGAAAATACCCTTGCTGCCATTGACACATGAAAGAGAATAAACATCTCTGCAAACACTACAAGACAAGGGATGCTTCGCAGTCATTTTGTAGGATACTATGATTGTATAGCTATTCTCCAAGTTAAATTAAATACCTTTATGCCATGCACACTATGAAATCACTGTTGCTGTTAGAAAGTAAGCTATGCTTGCTCGTTTATTTATAACCTTATGTTATTCCTGCACTTTGTTTTATGCATGTCAAAATAGCTTGATGTTCACAAACACTACTAGATATTTATTCTACACAAACTTAATTAGGTACTTATTCTAGAAATTAACAAAGGGGCAAAATCTGACACATAAGAAGAATAAGATGCTTAAACCACATTTGTAAAACTTAAGTTGAATTACTATTAAAAACTCCAGTAAAATTTTGCATCAATTATTATTATAAATAGTATAATATGGGCCATAAATATTTTGACATTAATCATTTGATGAGAAAGGGGAAGAATATTTCTTTTTTCTTTTTTTATTCATATTCTCCAAATAACTTTCTCACCTTATATTGTCCAGCTAACCTTCTTACCTTTTGCTTTTACATTTGTATGATTTATATACAAGACAGTATTAATCTACATCATGCACAATCATAGAAATGAAAAGTTGCACCCCATTTGTGTACAATGAATCAAAATGAAGGCTGTAAAATTAAAAAAAAAATACAAGACTTACTAAGATTCCAAATCGGAAGGATTCTCAAATGCATGTAATACAACCAAACTGGTTAAATGGAAGTATGTCAAGCCCAGCTTAGGCTTGAATTATTCAGCTCAACGGAAGTGTAGACTTGGCCTTTTTGAATGAAATGAGGTATAATGCGATTATTAGATACAGGCCAGTGTCCTATAATAAAACTGGATTAAAACAAATAATGGATAAACAGCATAAATAAAATAGAGGCCAGTATTTGCCTCTAGAACTTTAATATTGGTTAGACAATTGCTATTCACAGGAAGAGGATAGTTTTCAAACTTTAATGTATACCAGAATCACCTGCAGAATTTGTTAAAACACATTCAGGGCCTCAAACCCAAAAAGTCTAACACTTGATCTGCTGCTACTACTGACCCACTAGCTATAGTTGGAGTATCTCTGGTCTGGCATGATGATTGTCACAAGAGTATTAATTGGTCCACATCCTGGCATTACTACAGAGTTAAAAACCAGCCATGTGTGCTCTTGAAGGGAGAGAAGCTGCTCAATGTTTTCTTTGATTTGCATGGTCTTATATTTTAGTTGGGAAATGGATGAACTTGCAAAGACTTCAAATTGCTTTCAAATATTGGCAGAAGGTTAACAGCACACATGCTTTTCCACCCTTAGGTCAGGTATATTAATTCATGCAGGAAGATCTCTGGAAACTTTACCCAAATTACTGTTGAATTGTTTATTTCAGAACTAGGGTGACTGGACCTAGCCTTTGTCTGTTGAGTGGGAGCAGCTTTGCTTTTCACAAGCGGTGACTAAAATGGACCAGACGTTCCCATCATCTGCCTGGTCACTGTGCTTTTGAGTGGAATTACAGCATGCTACAATATTTTTCTTTGCAGCTTAAACATTGAGCAAACCCAGACATCCGGAGACGCTAAAATGAAAAATCTGTTTCCTCTTGCTTTGCCATTTGCCAAGTGAACTCTGTCAGACAGCACATTCTATACATTTCAAGTAAACGAAATTACCCTTAATGTGTTGGCAACATCTGTCACAAAACACTCTTCAGTCTATGGCTTAAATGCGTTGAGTGGAAATAGACCTGACAGTGTATTTAATGAGGTACAATTATAGTCGAGGGCACTGGTTTTTACCTTAACAACTAGAAGGTTTTTCCCTTTCTTTTACATCTTCCTTTTCTCTTTTTCTTTGTTTTTTGTTTGTTTTTGGACTATGGGATACATAAGAGATTTTCTTATCTTTGATAAGCAAAGTATTGATAAGGACCTTTCTTTGTTGTAGATAATCAACATTTTGTCCCTGACAAAGTATCATCAAAAGAAATTCATTTCACTTAGGGATTCCCCTCAATTATTTCCAGCTAATTCACTAACTGCAAATTTCTTCTATTCCCTTGAGATTAAAGAGTTGATGTTCTTAGTAATGGATGGGAATTCTTTATCCACTGAATAAATGTATTGAATATGAACAAGAATGTATATTCTTATATAAGCTCACCTCAAATTCTTATATTATTGTTCATTTATTTACAATAACTTTTCGATTTAAGAGAGGACTTTTTCTTACATTATTTTCTATTCTGTGCCTCATGCTGCTATTTACAATTTTAAATTATGACAAATCCCTTCCCACTCTTCCTTTTGATTGTCAGGGTCCTGGTTTATACACAGAATCAGCACACTGGCATCTATAATCAAATGAGGGCCTATTCACTGCTTTCTAAGAGACCAGTCAGTCCTTCCTAAATGAATTCCAAATGCAGGCATTCAATCCTTCTATTCTTATCAGGCAGAAAGTTTGATTGATCCCTCACACTCTGGCCTACCTCTTTTGCATACAGCCTCCCAAACAAAGAAGAAAGTCTACCTTACATGCCCTTGGGGAATTCCATGGGGAAAGGGCAACCTCCAGGGCCCTGAAAAGAAAGTGTCCTCACAAACACAATTTGGTCTTTATCTCTGATTTACGTGAACAATCCTTGATTGAGGGACTTCTGGAATTGTGGCAGTTCAGCTCTGTTGGAATACCTAGGAGCAGATATTCTAAGAAAGTGTAAGTCTCAAGTTCAAAATGAGAATTGAAGTCTGGTGCCTGCTCAGGATTGGTATGTTGTGAAAGTGCCACTTTTTGGTTAAAAATTCTCCAGGACTTCCATCTTAACTCTGAGGTTATTCTACGATTTATCCCCAGGTAATTTAAGAAGAACCCTAGTTCTTCTTAAAGTGTTTACTTCTGGTCTGGCACAACAAATACCTGAAATGAAGGCCAGTAAGTATTTAAAAAAAAAAAAAGGAAAAATTGGTAAAGAATTTCAGAAAGCCGAAGAAAAAAGTGATCTGTCTAAATTAAAATTAAGTAAAAGTTCATCTTGGTTATTATATTTCTCATTTAAGAAGCATCCTGATGAATGATAATTCAACAAAGCATCAAGAAATTCAAAAAACACAAATGCACAACTGTTTACTTGCAAACCACTGGCCTATTTTCATAGCATGTTTTCTGATTGATTTCAGCATGAAAGTCCAAATGTCTTTGTGAACGAAACTGGTTCTATATATCAAGTATTTCCAAATATTTGATTCAATTTGTATTCTCCCTCTAAAAGAATGGAGAGGAGCCCAGAGAGAAGGTGGAATGGTAGCCTTTTAATAGATGCAGTGAGAAAGTTGAATTTGAATAATACCATAAGTAACTGATCATCCTGAGCCAAAATATTTTAGGAAACATTTGCTCATGGGTAATTAGTTTGGGCACTAAGATCTTGTTATCAACATGCATCTGTCCTAGTTTTATTTCTTCAAATATTTACATACACAGAGGGGAAAAAAGTAACAGTGAAGAAAATAATGTTTAGTGGAAAATAAATTTTTCAGGTACAAATCATTTTATTAGAACTGAGTATTTAAATGGGTTGTATCATGAACTTCTGACTTCATTATAATCTTTGAAATGATGTATTATCATTATATCATCCAACAGATTCTATCCAACCCTAGTTTTTAAATTTTGCTTTTAAAAAGTATTGTCCCTGGTAGGATAGGGAAAGAGGAGTGGAAGGGTACCAGTTCCTGACTCCATTCTTCACTAGCCTTATAACATCGGGTGCATGCATGGAAATTTTTTAATTGTACACTTTTTGTATTTCTAATGGTTACAAAGAATCAAAACATGAATTCTAGAACACCTTTCAAAACACCCTATAAAAAATGACAATTTACTCTTTTGAAAATTATAATTTATGGATGAACATAAAAGTTTAACCAGCTTTAACAGAGCTCTGTATTCTTCTGAATTGTGTCACAAGCACAGATAGAAAATGGGTCAAAAGTTCAGGAGGAAAATACATGGAAAACAGAAACTTTAACTTTTAGGTCATTGATATTAGATTTTAATATGTCCTTCAAAGACATTCAGTCAAACAAACCACCTGAACTTGCATTATTCTCCCAGTATTAGATTGTACAGAGGCTGTCAAAAATGACCTATCTAGCCAGGTGCAGTAGTGCATGCCTATAACCCCAGCTACAGGGGAGGCTCAAATAGGGGAATTGCAAGTTTGAGGCCAGCCTGGCAACTTAAGAGACCTTGTCTTAAAATAAAAACTAAAATGGGTTGTGTATATATGTAAGTGTTAGAGTACCCCTGGGTTCAATCCCCAGTACCAGGGGGTGGGGGTAAAAATTATTTATATAAATCATGGACAAGTGGATTAAACCCAAAAGTTTATGGAATATCAAAAAAATTTAGTGAATTTCCATTGATTTCCATTTCCAATGAAAGGAAGGCTATATATGATTTATTTGAATACATTCCACATCAAATGTTGGAAATACAAATGACATAGTTTTAGATATATCACATATAAATCACATCAGAAAAAAGGAAGTTGCTAATGTCACCTATTTAACAGGCATAAAATGACAAGAAAGAACATAAAAATCATATGAGGCTAAATTCAGTTTTTTCAGTAAAAAGTAAATACATTTGAAGTTAACGGAAAAACATAGTTTACTGTACTTATTTTTTTTTTTTAATTTTCCCTGTGGAATGTTTTCAGATGAACATTTATGTGCTTGTAGGGTGCTGTGATTACACCAACAATGGACCATCCTATGTCAATGCAGCCAACCAACATGATGGGTCCCCTGACACAGCAGATGAACCACCTTTCATTGGGCACAACAGGAACGGTGAGTTAAAGTTTGTTTTGTTTTCTTGGATTTCAGTAAGGTGCAATCTCTGTGTTCATTAGCATTATCAGTGAAACTGGTTCTGAATACTCATCTAACACACCTTTCAGGTTCCAGTGTGAATAATACACATTCTGCATGCATGTTCAATTCCAGGGCACGTTTACTCATACTGACAAATCTAATTATTCAACTGTATTACATTTAAATTTCATTTAGACCACAATGTGCAAGGTATAATGTCTGTTTTTGGAAAGGAATCCTCTTGCATGCATCTGTAAAGCTAGAACCTGTGATTATGTACTTGAGACTGGTTTTCTTTTCCCAGCTTCCTACCAGTTCAGCCAATATGTCATTAACAGGTTCTATACAAGTAAGGGGCCAACCAACTATGATCATGAAAAAGACTTTTTATTTACCATCAATGTTTAAATCAATGAAAAGCTATTGAGAATTTGGGGTGATTGAGTTCTTTTAATCTTTTGGAAAGGGTGACAGGTAATATTGAAAAGAAAGGAAGGGAATCTAATGTGCTTGATGTTTTCTTATAGGTTGGATATTTTTGACTAGTCATTTTTTTTTTCCTTGAGGAACAGAGTGTACTGAAAAATATCTATCGTAATTTCAATTTTATATTAACAAAGCATTTGGAACTGTGGGCAAAACTTCATTTTTTCTTTTTTAGAGATAATTCCCCAAATGTTCAAGAAGGCAAATATGACCTAAAATAACTGAAATGTTTTTCATTATAAAGAAGGGTGAAAACAACATGCGATACCAACAGCAAAAGGTTTTTTTTTTCATTAATGTTACTGCAGTTAATATCAGTTTGAAAGATGTAGAAAGAAAAACAGATTTTATTCCAACTGAGGCAGCTTAAATATTATAGAAAGAATACCGGACCAGGAGCCAAGAATCCTAGATCTAAATCTTTATTAAAACCTTCTTTTCTTCCTGTCCTTGGGAAAATAATATCTCTGGTCATAATTTCATTCTCCACATTCTTGAAGTTTTGAACTTGCTATATGGGACCCTTCAAATCTATAATATTACATCCTTAAACCTATATATATCTTAATCACCACTTTTGTGGTTCCCCACAGAGGTGCTGGGATCATTTGCAGATATCTATGTATACTGTACACACTAGCTGTGTGTTGGGGATCTTACCTATAGCAGTGGCTTGCTGTCATATAGAGGTTGTTGACTCATAGGCTTTATGGAATATAAGAAACTTCTCACATGACCACTGAGGCCTCACTAATATGCCCTAAATAAGAAAATCCATACACCCTTAATGGAAAGAGTCACATTGTTTCAATAGAGACATTTAGTTTTATTAACATGAACAAAGTACCTCTAAGACCTCAGTTGTTGAACACCTAAAAAGCAATTGATGATAACTTACCTATCCGAATGCTTGGGCTGGATCAAATTTTCTTAAGTTTTTAGATATAGACTTTTGGAAGTCATTCCTCAAACTATAATGTAACTATTATAATTTTAGCTATAAACGATGGTACAGATAATTTTCATCAAGGAGATGAAGTTTAAAGATAGTATTTTTTATTGCTTTCAGTAATATATAAAGATTATTTGTAGTTACTTTGTATATTACTAACAAAGCAGGTCCCAAGTATAATATTTTGATTGATTGATTGATTGATTTACTTATTTATTTATTCATTTATTTTGGTGCTGGGGATTGAACCCAGGGCCATGTACGTGCTAGGCAAGTGCTCTACCACTGAGTTATATCCCCAGTCCAGGTGAAGGGTTGGGAGGCCTGAAGTTTATCATGTTCCCATTATAGATCTCCCTCCATATCACCTTCCTTTTCCTTCAATGATTATAAATTCTTTATGAACAAATAAATGCAGTTTTACTGTGTTGAATGATAAACTGGAATCTGGTAGAACAAAAAAGAGATTACAATGTAAAGCATAGAAACCCTTCATAAATTTTACCTGTTGGAACCAAAACCCAAACCACTACTTGCTAACATTTAAATTTTTGAACTAGTGAAAATATAAGAGCTAGGTTAAGTAAATATATGACTGGAATCCTTTTGCAAATTAAAAAATAAGCTAAAAGATATAGAACAGAGTTAGAATTATAATAATCATTGATTCAACAAGAAACATATGATTGTGTATTTGAACATTTTCAAAAAGCATGCATTTATATGTGACCACAAGTTTTAACCACCTGGTTACAGCCAATAATAATAGTAATTCAATAATGATATACCCTTACTTAGAGAGTAGAAGTTTTGAGCATGTGCTTAGCTTTAGCACCAAATTTCCTCTAGCTTTTTATCTTTTTCCATTCATTTCTTCCTTTACATTTTGTTTAGAAACATTATAGGCCTTTGTATAACATGATAATATGCAAAAGTTTAAAATTTAATGAGGTTTTAGAGAGGCAGAAAAAGGTTGTATTACTTTGTTGATTCATTCAACAAAATATCATTGAGTGTGTTTAGTGTTCTAAATGCTGTTATAGTTTTTCCTTAAACTGTAACTATAATACTTTGATATGCCATCATATATGCATTTTATCTGAATTTTTCATTGGCATTTGGAGTGGCGATTATGTAGTGGAGGTTGACTTCTTAAATTGCAGTTTCCCACCTAATTCCTTCTTTCCAAAATAGTCCACTGATGGGAAAGCAGCCTGGAATCATGGAAAGTCCAGTGGGCTTTGGAATCAAGCTGGAGTTCAAAGCCTGGCTCTACCCCTTCATTAAGCTGTGCATGTTTAAGCAGGTTACTTATCTGTCCTTTTTGAACTTTTGCTTCATCTTTTACAAAGTGGGGATAATAATATTTATATCCCAGCGATGTTGTGAGTATTAAATTATAGTGTACCTAGTCTAGTGTTGGTGCTTAGCATGTGCTTATAAAATAAGCTGCCCTATCCCTCTTCCTCTAGTGAATTCTAAGTAGTGAAGTCTGGTCCAGGTCTCCAGAAGGTTTGGAGCACTTTATTTAATTCACCCTACAACTCCCTCATCTGCTCCATTTCAAGTCATATAACTGATTTCTTTAAAGTCTCTGCCCCTTTAGCTGCTAACATAGTCTTCCAGGGTGCAAACTCAAATTTCTATGAAGACTGGCGAAGTCACATTAATGAATGAAGTTGACTGAATTCAAACATATACCTTGGAAATATATTTTCAAAATTTCTCTATATTTTCCAATTTCATAAATATAGTCACATCATATAGATAATGATATTCAGATTTCATTTTAGATATTTTCAATGCAATAAGAGTAATATCTCTTCCTGAGTGTTGGGCAAACAACAGGGAGAGGTCGTATATTGGGCAGCCTGGAATACGGACACCATTTATAGGGACCCAGCCACTGCTGAATTCCAGGCAGCTGTTTCCATATGGAAGTACAGATCCAGCATAGTCTTACCTTCCAATTTTTCAAGATAAGCTGAATATTTGAATTTTGATGTGAAACTTACTTGTATTCAAATATTGAACCCAGTTTATCCCCAGAGTTCCCAGTTTGTAAGTGTTGTCCATGAATGTTCTGGTATTCCTCTAAATTCTCAGACCATTCCTTCTCTTTTCTTTTATAGATTGCTAAACCAGGATACCATTATTAACTTACTGCTCAGGCCACATGATTTCCTTAAGCAATCTCATCTACTTTCATGATTTTGAACCCTGCCTTCCAAGCTGAAGACTGTTAAGTCTGAGTCTTCAATGCTAACCCCATTTTAGAACGTTGAACTCATTTATCCAACTACTTCCTATCTCCATGTAACTTTCCCTATAACTTCTCAGAGTCAGCATGGCCCAAACTAATCTCATGAGCTTTCCCTGAGCTTCCTTCTTAACTTAACCCTCTTCATCTTGTGTGTTCCTGCCCCAGTTTTCTTTCAAGTTTATGCTATGACCAAACTAATGCCAGCAGCCAAACCATGCACCTAGGACTCCATCTGGACCTATTTCTTCTCCCTCACCACCATATACAATTATTTTTTAAGACCCACTGATTGTGTCTCAATGACATGGATTGTGCCAAACACATCCCATCTTACACATTTCCAGAGTCTCTGCTCTGGGCCTCATTTGGTTCAGTGTGGTAGTCCCCTAACGGTACTTTCTGCTTTTAGTCTCAATGTTCTCTAATCCATTCTTTACCATGTTGCTATAGGCAGGTGATCTAAAACTATACAAGTGTCTCTATTCTGGGACTCCTCAGAGACTTTTAGAGACCTGAACTCAGAAAAGTTCTGCAAAACAAGGTGTGAAAAATGAGGAATAAGATTAAGATAGAGACCTCAGTCCAGGAGCAGGTGGATCCCAAGGGCAGAGCACAGTGAGATCCAGTGAATCAGAGTAGGCAGTGCTCAGGAATGAATAGGGAGATAGAGCTAGATTAGAATTTTTCTTTTTTAGAAGGGTGTTGACAGCCACAGATTTTGTCCCACTTTTCTTTTTAAAATTCCTGGCTAAAGGAATTGCATTGAAGTAAAACCTCTTTTCATCTTCATAAAGGAGATATATTTCATCCCATATAATCCCAAAATTTGAAATGAGTGCCACATGTAGTTCAATTTGCCTTTCTCTATAACTTGCCACTTAAAAACATTTATTGTTCAATTCTCTATCTGTTTTTAATCTGGACACAATCTGTAGGCTTTAAGAGAAATGAATCACGTGCAAACCGTGTAACTCTTTTGTTCCATGGCTCTGCTGACCTTGAAGAATTTTTCTAGCTTTCTGCTTTTGTTTGTTTTTTTCTCACAGGATTCCTTTGATGGAACCAAAGCCCCATTATCCATATTTTCTTATCACTTTATTGTAAGCTTTAGCAGAAGCCACTGGGGACTTTACTATGTTATGAGAATCTCTGAATTGCATGACAATCTTGTTTTACAAGTTTCTTATCTCTTTTTTATTTGTTCAGTTGCTGGTCACCAGTGGCTTACAATGTCACCAGAATCTGTTGAAAAAATAAAAAGATTTTGTTCTGAAGGTTCCTTATCTGCAGTTCACTTTGTGTTCTCCAAATCTCTGATGATTTGTGACATCATTGGATTCCCATGGTGTAACCATAGCTACTCACACAAATTATCTTGTAATTGGTCCTCCACTGATTTCCCATGGTTCTCTAGTGTCTTTTAGTCACACTAGTCTTTCACTGCTCCAAAACTTCTATGGTACCAGGTGAAAATTATTTACTGTACTTAGTGTCTTTTATCCATTATTGAGTGTGACTGTAAGTGTCGAGATGGAGGGTTCTAAGAAGTGACACAGGTATCACATTGACTCCTAATTTAGTAAATAGCATCATAAAATAATGAGTGCATTTCCTTAAATGAGTTTTTAGGAAAACAAATCAACTAATTACAAACTGTCAAATATGAGAAAGAAAATAGAGATTAAGAAGAAATAGTTTTAAAATTTTAGTCTTATCGTACATTAAAAGAATTCTGAAAGGTAGTTGTACAATATCAATAATGAACAGGTAGATATTAAGTGAAAGTCTAGTATCAAGAAATAATTTATTTGCTAATATTGAACTTTTTCTATTTATAAAAATGGATGACTTCAAATAAATCAACAATACAACAGAAAAGTCCTAACATATAAAATGCCAAAGAGCATGAACAGATAGTTAGTTGATAAAGAAGGAAACAGAAAGCTAAAAAATATGGAAAAAATGTAATCAAAGAAGCAAAGTCAAGTCACACATGCACGCTTGCCTAACACACACACACATACACATCTCATCAGAAAAAATCATCACATTATTGGTGAAGGTGTAGGAAAATAAGCATTGTCACTCACAGATTGTATCATGTAGTAACCTAAATTTGCACAAGAATCAGTAGGATAGCAAGATAGGCAGTCAAAACACTTCAGAACGTTTATCCTGGCTGAACAAATGGTTATAGTTTTGAGAAGTCAGTCTACAAAAATATTCTAAAGTAACAGAATAGCTTTTATGTCTCACAAATGTTTGATGTAGTATTTTTCATAATATCTAGAAAACAATCATTAAAACATAAAACCATCCATAAACTCAAAATGTAATGCCTACATTGTGAAAGTTTAAAATAATCAGGAAAAGAGTTATTTATATTATTAAAGCAAAAGTGTTGAATATAAATTTGTATACATGGAGTACAAGATCAACTTTGAAAAATATTTGTAAAATAATGCTATAGAGAAATACAAAGCAATTTTGACCATTTTGAGAGATGGGATTGGGGATAATGTCTGTTTTAATCATTATACTTTTCTATGTTCTCTAGTAATCAACAATGAACATTATTTGCTTCTATTATTTACTTTTAAATGTTATAAATATATTTTTGGGAAATATCAATGGTGTCATCCAAAAATTAACTTTTTGTTTGTTTTGGTTTTGGAGTGGTTATGATGTGTGATTGTAATTTTTTCTTAAAGGTAACTGGTGATTATTACCACTATTAACAAAGCACTTGGAGAACACTTTAAACATTATCCTACCTCTTCTAGATTTGGGGATTATAATTCATTAGTTTACTTACTGATTTTGAAAAAACAAAATAACTCATAACAGGTTTATTTGCATTTGAATCTTTTGATTGGTGTTTGCTGCAGTTGGTCAAAATGCTTTGCTGTGTTCAGTTCTAATCTATCTTCACACATGCCAATGACTCTAGAGTGTGATTAATATCACCCTTTCTGGCAAGGATATGAAAGTGAGAATTTTATGATAGTCCCAAAATTATCAAATTGCTGGGAAAATGAAGTTTGGAGCTTTAACTTTTAAAATGGAAAACAGATCATATGAATAAGAGTTCATACAAGAGCATCTATTTAATCATGTTTTAGCAGTTTATTTGAATGTGTATATTATATCAGGTCCCTTTTATAATGTATCCCCCCAAGGAGAGTTGGGGCAGGATTAAATTTTTCCTTTTTTTAGAAGGGGGACTAAGGCCACAGACTATGTCCCACTTTCCTTTATAAGATCCTGGCTAAAGGAATTGTATTGAACCAAAGCCTCTTTTTCATCTTCAAAAAGCAGATATATTTGGTTCCCCATGACCCTATATTTTGCAATGACTGCCATATAATTTAATGAAGCTTTCTCTCAAATTTTCCCCCTCCAATGTTAGGACGTTTTGGAAAAAAGAAAACTACCTGTTTAATAGATTCTGGTTTTTGTATCTCTGGTCCCAGAATTACAATACAAAACCTCCTCCACCCAGGGCAGGGAGCACCGTATGCTCTGCCTCTGATCAGAACTGTAGAACTGAATAACTACTCACAAAACTTGGCTTCAAAATGCATATTCCTCCACAGAGTCTGAAAATGTGCAAATGTTTCATTTTTCTCTTTTAAATTTTAGTTGCTCCTGCTGTTCTCCAGGACTTTGCTTCATGTCATGTTTTGGGTACCCTCCAAATATAAACTTTCTGTGTCAGCCAGGGAGGGTAAAAATTTCATATAGATTTGCTAAAGGAGGGACCAAACAGGCTGAGGGAGATGAGGCTGTCCCTGTTGTCCCAGAGGGTCATGCTGGTTCAACCAATATGCGCCAGTGTGAGGGTAATGGAAACCATGGTGTCACCTGTGAACTAGGGTCAGAATGCCTCGAAGGCATGGAGTGAGGTGACCTTGTGACATACAATGGGCCGTTCCAAGTTTTAAAGCTAAAATTCTATTTTATTTTCTTTTGTACTTCATTGCATTCTTTCTCATGCTCTTTTCATTCAAAGATTCAATCCCAAGACAGGATTATGATACTCCACCAGCTGTTGTGTCAGGTAGGAAAATTCTCATTCCTTTAAAGACTTGATTGGAGGGGAGAGATGGAGGTTGCCTGCTTTTCTTCACAACTCTTGAAAGCAGTGATTCTCAATAGGGGTGGCGACAGGAAATTTGAATATCAGTTTGGCAGGGGGTATATGTGGTTCTGAAAGGTATATTTAATATCATAATCCAACTTTCTGGCTGGAAAATAAATATATCCCCTCTTAAATAGAAAGAAAGAGCTCAAAGACACATTGTCTCTCAAGGATACACAGAAGATAGAGCCTATGTTCTATGTATCAGTCATTCTTGGCATGGGACAAGGTTGCCAGAATTTTCGAAAAGGGGGAGAAGGATTTTGTATTTAGCAAAAAACAAAAAATAAAAGGGCACAGATTAATAAACATAGATTGAGAAGCACTGCTTTAGAGACAAGAATTCTTCTGAAATCAGAAAAATCATCCCATTTTGCTTGCTCAGCATCCAGCACAGGGTCTGACATATAGTGGGTACTCAATATAACTATTTGTTGAATGAATCAAAAATTTAAATTTATTCCCAAAATTATAGAAGTGAAGCCACCAGTATTCCATTTGTACAAGAAAATGGCAGAGGTTCCTTTAAGATCAACATATCAGGGTCTTGAGGATTTTAATTACCAATGTTTAAGTTGTTTCATAAAATTTAGTGGTGCAGTCAAGGGTATATGTGTGTGAAGAAGTTAGTTCTTATTTTGAACTGTACAGATCTTGTGCTTTTGTATTAAGTTTAAATTTTGGTTTCTTGCAAAGTGGAAAATGGTGACAATGGTTCATTTTTGTTGGTTTTTTTTTTTAAACTTGATGAAATACTGGCAGTCTGAAGAGCTTTGTATTCGATGATCCCTTGGCATGTTAGATGGCAAGAACATAAAATTGAAACCGAGAAGGGCTTGGAAAGAGCAAGAAACAATATGCAGAAACAGCCTGAAAGAGCCCACAGGGCAGTTGAGTCTGGCAATTGGAAGGTGGCTTTGAAGCAAGGAACATCATGCTCCTGGCCACCCTTCTTTCTTGACTCAGCATCTGAAGGGTAATCTTTTTCTCATGTCTGTGGACTTGTTTAGTTATGTTCATGGCCAAATACTCATCTTGGAACTTTAAATAAGAATGTCCATGAAGAACCATGAGTTAGCATTCAAATGTGAAGTCACCTTGGTCCTCTTCAAGGTCTCTATAAATTGCTATTATTGAAAATATCACAGCTTTCCCCAAAGTGTATTACCTGCCATATCTTTAATATGTCCTTTTTCTTTTATGAAAAAAGAATAGACTGATGTGTCCAATTTCTACTTAACCATATGGCATCTTTGTTTAACAAAAGACATCTATCTACTCTTGATAATTTATCAGTGCAAATAATAATAAAAGACACAATCTGGAGCTCTCCTTCTCAAGGGTATCCTGATTTCACTTTCAAGGACACAATAGGAAAAGCAAACAAAATGTCAGAAGTCCTTACTAGATACCCATCAAGGGTTAGGCTCTGCCAAAATCAATTGAAGCAGAAACCCTGGCTGAAAATCTATGCTCCAAAGTTCCCATCTGGTTCCATAAACAGTAGCCACTGGAAGTTCCTGAACAGATAGATGATTTGATAAAAGTAATAGTTAAAGAAACTTAATCTAGCAGTTTTGTGTGTGCTCAAGGAAGAAGAAATGAGGACTGCAGAATAGCTAGAAAGTCTGATATGATATATTTACAAAAGAAAAAATGTTCTTAAGTTCCCAGAAGTGCAGTACCCAAGAAGGGGCCAATATATTTTCCAAAGAAAAATAGCATTTTGGAAGATTTTATAGTTATTTCTCCCTTGTAAGATTTGATTGGTGGCTTGATAAAAACTTAGAATTTTGGGTCTATCTTTAAATAGAAATAAACCTGCTATTCTAATGGGAAGACTTCAGAAACTTTTGAAAAATTGTATATTCTTTACTCACCCATATTAGGAAAGTGGCATGGGCCATAGCATTGTAATATCTCCTTCCCAATTATCCCAAATTTCCAGTATTGGACATCTCTAATTGTCAATTCTTTGCCAGGGTAGATGCCAATCAAATTATTCTAATTTATTGGAGGTCAAGAAATCTGCTGGCTAATATACAGAGACATAACCCAATCTAATTTCATTTACTCAATGTTTCAACCATTTAATGAACAGTTTCTGAGAGCTAGGTACTGCACTCAAGTACTGGTGATACTAATATGAATAGGAAAAGATACCTAGTAAAAAATATCAGGATCTCACTTCATATTATTATTTGTGGTATTCAAGGTATAGGATGAGAAGGAACAAAAATCTAGAAAGAAGATTTGAAACTTTCAGGGAAAAAGAGAATTTTGAGCTGGATTTAGAAGAATGAACAGGAATGTATCATCTAGACAAGAGTGGGAAGGTGTAATAGGCAAATAGAATATGAAAATTCTTATAAATAAGAAATAAGATGAGGTATATGAAAATTTATTTGGTATTGTTGGGGCAAAAATATCACTCTGACATATTACCAGAATTATATCAGTACAAACCTGATTTGGTGTAAGGATCCTTTCTTCTTTGAATCATGTATCATTTTTTTCCTTTACTTATTTATATAGTATTTATTAGAAGATTATTATGTGGCAATCAATATGCTAAGCTCTAGGGATGCAACTTTTTTCTAAGACCTTAGGAAGTTAGATAGAAGTAGGTTATTACAGCAAGGGTCATAAATGCTTCAATATTAACAAAATTTATGATGTTTGTCAACTCACAAATAAGATGCCTCAATCCAGAGTAACTTGTGTCATTTACTAGTTGTGGAAACTTGGGAAAATTCAACTTCTTTGTAGTTTAGATTACTTATTGGGGGAAGAAACAAAAACTTCAGAGTTATTTTCAGCATTGAGTAAATGCTTCAAATTCATCCTGGCAGAAAAGTGCTACAACTATGCTATCATTATTGGCATGAGATATTATGGTCGTACAAAGAACAAACAACTAACATATACTAGGAGAGGTCAGAGAAAGGGTCCAGTGGAAGAATTCTCTAAATATAGACGTAAGGACACATGGGAATTAGCTAAAGAAAGAATGTGTCTGGGGAGAGTTTCAGATCAAAGGAGGCAGCATGTTGGAAGAGTCTTGGGAACAGGGCGTGGTGCTTTCAGAGAACTACAGATGGTCAAATTGGGCAAGGATATGTACAGAGATATGGGTAGTAGAGAAAATGAGCCTGAGAAGTAAATAGGCTGAAGCAATATCACCAGATAGGTAGCTTGGCTTGTTTCCCAATGGTATCAGGAAGATATTAAAGTTTTAAGTTGGAAATGATGTGATCTCTCTGGCTATAAGGTTGAGAACATATTGGAAAAGAGGAAAAATAGACAAGAGGGAACTGAACTGAAGAATCTATGGAAGGATCATGTTGGCATGTACTCAAGCTGTGTAAAGGACAATGGAAGGTGGGTAAGTTTGTGACATGTTAAGTAGGTAGAATAACAGGACTTGGTAACCAAATGAATATCAGGATAGAAAGAGAAAGATTTAAATTTGGTGCATAATTTCCTCAATGCCCTGAGATACCTTTTGTGAGGATTTGAACCTTAGAAAGGAGGATCAGGTTTGTAAGGAAAAGAGATAACTTCAGTGCTGAACATGTTGAATTGAGATGCCTATGATGCATCCAGGTGGAGGTGCTCAGTGCATGTTGAATGTGTGTGCTTGAACTCAGAGGCCATCTCTTGTGCAGAGGTAGATTTTGGGTCACCAGCATGAATTTAAGCCATGTTACCTAGAGAATATGCTTGAAGAGAAGTAATCAGAACTTGAAAATAAAGAATGAGCAGAGAATGGAGCCCGAAATAGAGGTTGGATAAGACAACATAGAAGGGAAACAAGAATATGAAGTTTCAAAAAAATCAAAAACATGAGAGTATTTCAGAAGAGTACTATCCAGTGACATGAGTCCTGAAATTTTGTCATATAGACAAAAAATTTTGTTATGTTGAAAAAATTCAATTTGTCATTGAATTTTGTTACCTAGAGATAAATAGTGAATTTGATGGTGCAGTTAAGGGGAAAAGGCAACAACAGTGAATGTCTTGTGAGGAATGGTTATAACAAGTGCAAGAAACAACCAATTTGGTTTTGAGAAGGAGTAGAGAAAATGATAAAACAATCAGAGAAAAGAACTAATTGATTTATTGATTTTTTAAGATGAAAAATATTTGATCATAATGGGACAAAATCAGGAGATAGTTCTAAAATTTAAAAGATGTAATTCTTAAGGGAGATGACAGACAGAAGAAGGTCCATAAGGAAACCAGGTATCTCTTATAGGAATGTGGGAAGACAGGAGGAAGGGATAATGTATGTGCATGTAATTCTCTAAATGTGGAAATAGGGAGTTTAAGAATTTCCCAAATGATACATGTTATTTGTTTTAATATGCAGTATAAAGTGCCATCATCTGAGAGTGGTTGGGAGATGGTATGGTAAGAATTTAGGGTGAACAAAGATTTAGAAAACTGTGGAGTCAGAAAGTCAACAAGTCATAGACAGTTTGCAGGGACTGGGGTTTATTTGAAGCTATAGACTATGGATTATTTTCATACTTGTTTTGGTTTGAAACTGGGATATCCCCCCCAAAAACTCATGTGTTAGGCAGTGCAGCAATATGCAGAGGTGAAAAGATTGGATTTTGTGAAAACTCTGACCTCATCAGTGGATTAATCCATTTGATGGATTACTGATTTGAATGACTACTGGATGGTAACTGTAGGCAGGTGGCATGTGGCGAAGGAAGTAGAATGTTAGGGGTATGAACTCAAGGATTCTCTCTGTCCCTGGTTCCTATACTCTCTTCCTGCCTCCCAGCTGTCATGCGTTGAACAGCATTCCTCTGCAATGCGCTTCTGCCACAATGTTTCTGCCTTGGAGTTGACTGACCATGGAACCAAATGGTTTCATGACCAAAATAAATCTTTCCTCCTCTAAGTGGTTCTCATCAGGTATTTTGGTTACAGCAATGAAAACCTGACTAATACGATACTATTTCGTAAAGATGTTGGATTGTCTTGTTGTAGTGATCAGTAGCCAAGAAGACAGGTGAGTTAATCCACAGTGGAAGGTTTACTGAGAAAAAGGGAATGTGCATTGATGATATTGGCAAGAAAGTAAATGAGTGGCAGACTGTGGTTTCCAGGAAGAAGCAGCAGTCCATAAAGGATGAGAGGAAGAAAATAGAAAATATAGAGACTAGAGTTCTCAGTGGGAAGTACTGTGTTCAGAAGTGGAATACTTGGATTTAAGACTTGGAATAATGAACTATTTCTTGGCGAAGTTTGTGTAATGGGAATAGGTAACTAAGTGGACTTAGGGTGACATGACAGAAGTTAAGGAAGTCAAGCAAATAGGAACATAAGAAGCTGTCAGTTATGTGGGAAAATTTTACATATCAGGGTTTTGTTTGATTTGATCTTTGCCACTAGTAAGTTATGCATGGCTTCAGGACTATTTTGCTTAGGAACAGTCTAAGGTAAATTTTTAAGCTCCCACAATGAATACATTTAAAAATAATAATAATCTGGGAGGAAGGAGCTAAAGCAAAAGTAGTGAGGTTTAAAAGAAAGTCTGGGAAATAGGGAGTCTGAGTTATTGCAATGGTGTCACGGTCCCTTGCCTATTTCTCTACTATGCCTCTTTCCCAGCTCATTTGAAAGACAGAGCATAGAGGACTGGAACTGCCTCCTACATTTTCATGCAAAATCAGGAAACTCTGCTTTTAAATTTTTTTCCCCTAGCAGCTAAAACTCCTTAAAAGGTCCTCTTATTTTAAGCAAATTTTAGTAGAAAATATGTAAATGAAGAGTAAAATATCATTTTTATACATGGTTGGATTTTATGAGGCACATATGAAAACCACAGATAATTTGTCATCAAATTTTATCTCAGTTGCCTTGAGCTTAATTTCTTTGAAGGGCATCAGCATGAAATCAAGCTAAAGATTATGATTCCCTGAGAACAAAAGTAAAATCAATCTATCCCCCTTTTCTAAAAGCTTAGAGTTCAGGAATTTGAACTTGGGTTTGGGGAAAAAAAGTGAAAAATTAAAAACAGGGTTAAAAAATGCATTGAAAGAACCATAGAACTTCTGGAACATATATTCATTCTCTGCCGTATCATTTTATACACCAGCTAAAATAGGTTGAACTAGCAAATGTTACCAGTACAATTTGACAATGAGGTTTCACAGAAAAAGTTTAATAAATCAGAACATATCAGTCGAATATGAAGTCCTTAGGTGTCATGGAGTTGCTCACAACGGTACCTGCCCAGTGGAGATGGAATTCACTGTTGAAACTGTACAGTTTGTTCCCGTTGCTTTTGCTTGTTAGTGATATAAATTTGCATTGGAAAGCCGCATTAACTTGGAATGGGTGATGCTCAGATGAAGCATTGTTTGAAGCCTGTCTTTATGCTTCCTCTTTGGTTAAGAATTACTTTTTAAAACTATTCGCTATCATCAGGGAGTAGGGGGCAGTATTTAAGCTACTTCCAAGAGAAAAACTATTTTTCAATCTCTAAGTAACATTTGTTTTCATGGATACTATGAGCTAATTGCAAATGATTTCCATCTCTTAATTAAAAATTAGGTCCATTAGTACCTCTCATTAGCAACAATTAGCCATTAAATTGTGTTTACTGTAAAAGACCTGATGCAGAGTTATAAGTGATCCCACAAGCCACCCATGAAAATCAGTTTCAGTTCTTTCCGCAAATGCTGTGCACTTACTTTGATTACAAAGTTGCATTTCTTCAGATGTACTAATTAATTGAATTTTTTCTTTTCAATAAATTCTAATAAAGAAAAATTTGCTCTATCTCTTCATTCATTCAACTAATATTTACAGACCTCCTACAGAGCTATAAGGAACCAAGGCAAAGGGGATATAAAATGTATTCTTTGCCCTTAAAGAATAAAGTCTCTAACAGAGGACATGGTTATAAAAAACTGTCACATAACACAGCATGGGAGAGATATCATAACAGTCCTCTGCAGAACTGGACTTTGTATGTGGGATTTGTACAAGTATCTGACACATAAGAATGTGCATGCTGAGTTATTGTGTTCCCACTGGTACATTTACAAGGTTCACTAAATTATAAAATGGAGATGTATTAAAAAAGACTTTTCCTGTGGGACAATAATTTTTATTGAACTTTTCAAGTAACTTATCCCAAAGGAAGCTTAGGCAAAAAGACTCTTCAGATATAAAAACATCATTGTTATTTAGGTCATTCCCCACCTCCACCCACATCTTCCCCACACCCCTGGAGGGAAGAAAAATTTTAATCTTCATCTCATAATCCAGACAGCTTTTCTGTAAAGATCTAGGTAATACATATTTGGGATTTTGCAAGCCACATGGTCTATGTCACAACTTTCCAACTTTGTCATTGCAGCATAAAAAACTGCAATGAATGAGCCTGGATATGTTCCATTCAAGTTTTATTTATAAAAAGAAAAGAAGAAGAAAATTGGATTTAGTCTATGGACTATAGTTTGCACACCCCTCTCCTGATCATTGTATGTTCATAAGTCTCCCAAATTGAATACTGTCACTGACATTCTTTATAAGACATATGAAGTGCCTTTCATTAAAATTAGCATTTTTGTGCTTTTTCATTTTATAAAAGGCTGAGGAAATTTCAGAAGTTAGGGTTGGCAAAGATTGAGATGGAGGTGGAAACATTTCTTAATGTCCTAGTTTATATTGCATAGTTAACTGGAATATGAATATGTTAAAAACCTCTAAAGAACTTTTTATTTTTCACATTTACATTATATATTGACTCTTCTAGGACTTATTTGTATGTACCAGCAAGGGTACATCCATGAACTAGGAAAATTCAAAATATATTCTGTTTAATGCCCTCTTAACTTTAGATTTCTGTAGTTAGAAATTTAGAGAAGAGGTGAGAAAAACATCATCTCAAAGGATTCATGGTCCAGGTATAATTTACATCTTGGTTGCACCACTTGGGTTGGTTTTGTTGTTGCTGCTGACATTGGTTGGTGTCTACCAAAGTTCCTCTTGAATGTACCACTTTTAGCTATTCTATTTCCCCTGGATAGCTGCTTCTCAGAGCACTGTTTTATGCTTTGCACTCTGAAGGTGAAGAAAAGCTTTCCTATTCTTATCTGTAAACCAAACACTGTGTAGAGCAAGCCTGCGGTGGGGGGTGGCTGGAAATCTCTGTTGTCAAGATCAGAGCACAATGCCATTTGTGAATGCAGCACACACATCCCATGCAGAGCAGTATCCCCAAATGCCGTAGCTGCAGTAGAATTCTCCATTGAGAGGTCGCAGCAGACAGGGACACACCATAGCAGCAGGACATCATCTGCAGAAGGGCAAAGCCTACATGACAGCCACAGAGGAAGAGAGCACTCGTAGGCAACAATAGATTTTTGAAGTAAGCTAATTGCATGTGCACAAATCGGCACATCTGGTACTGAAAGCACATGGCTCCCTTTTTAATCAACAGCACAAAGTGGGCACTTGAGGCTCCTATTAGAGAATCCAAGCATGAATTGACTGTGAGTCGGCACTTGCCGGAGGCATACTTGAGACATCTGAGGTTGGAGAGATGCTGCCTAACAGACGTGTTAACATCTCTCTAGACTCTATGTTAAATTAGTCTATCAGAAAGCAAAATGCCAGAACCATATGATTGTATGTCCCCATTGAAATGCTTTCTCTGAGTCAAAATTTAATGGTTTAACCTCTTCTTTCTCAGAGGAGTGATACATAATACAAACATTTAAGAAACATTACTAGTTGTCTTAAGATGACCAGTGGATATGATTGTCCCGTATTTTGCCTAATGTCCCATAAGTCAATAAGCAAATGACGAATTGCTCAAGTCCAGTGGCTCCACAAGAGTCTCTCTCTAGGTGAATAAGTATGCTTCTTTTGAACTGACAATGTGAAATAAAGAATTTAATTGATTTCCCTTTTGGCTTTGTTTATCAGGACAATCAGATGTAGATGGGGGTACATTGTGAGTTTTCTCAGAATATTGTTCTCAACTGTTCGTTGATTTGCTATGTTTTTAGTTGTGCTTTGTAATATAGTGTTTAATTTTGAAAGCCCTTCCTAGAATCAGCTTGGAAGTACAAAGGCTCTAATTCCCAATAAAAAATAAATGAAAACATGCCGGTGGGTTAAGGGAAGTTTGTGTGCTATAAAAGTTCAGTGGAAAGACAAAATGAAAGATGATTTTGATTATGTGTTGATCTTATCTAGAAATTTGCCAGAAGGCACTGTTTTTATTCATTCACACACATGCAGCTCTGAATAGGAGAATGTATAGTATAAAAATTAGAAATGGCTGTTAGAGTCTGTTAGAGTCAAGAGGGTACATATGACTCCTGTTCCCACTATTTATAATTATTTAACAATGAGGTATCCTTACATTTCCTGAAGTGTGCTTTTTCCTCAGGTATAGATAATAATGCATTAGCACCTCTTCATCTGTATATGACAGTAACATGAGGATCATTTGAAATGACATCCTAAGCACCTAGGCAGTACCTGACTTATAGAGTATTCAACAATGCTTTCCTTTCCCCACATTCAGGGAAGAGTGTTAGGACTTTTTTGAAGTATTGATAACCTCACATTTGCTATGATAGGTCAAAGGTTTAAAAGAAAGTAGTATAAAAATATTTGTAAACCCAATATCTAAAATTAGGAGAAATATTAAAGGAATTCATTGCATGTCTTCCCTATTGGCTGAATTTTATATTATTAGGTGAATTAATGTACTAAATTATAAATATTTTGTAATAACACGAAAAATGCTATTCATAATACATAGTGAAAAAGAACACAAGTGAAAAACAATTTGATTTTGAGTCCTAAAACAAATCCATGGAAAGAATCTAGAAGGGGACACACAAAAAACAATTGTTACATGTGCTTTTAATTTGCTTTCCAAACTTTTTGTAAGTTGCTTTGCAACTTTTGAAATTTAATAAAATTTTCATAGCTGTCTTTGAAGACACATAATTCTAAGGAGATATTATATATCAGGAATTCATGATTATATTAATATGAAGATGAAAATATAGGTGTTGGTGATGATTGTGATTATTATGTTGGTGATAGAGATAGTAATGGTGACCTCTAAAATTTCCCCTTTTCCATTCATCCCATCTCAACTCTGTGGCATTTGAGGCAGAATTTCAAAAAGATTCTCTTTATAGATGTGGCTTAGAGTTTTTGAATGACTTGTAGTCTAAAGTCATTGCTAAAGTTTTGTGTGAATTCTCTACCTACCTACTAGAAGGTCAGCATCTCCACCACTTGACTGGGGCTTTTAATATTTTTCTTTATTTCTTCCTTTCTTTCTTTCTTTTTTTTGCAGTGCTGGGGATTGAACTCAGGGCCTTGTGCTTACAAGGCAGGAACTCTACCAACTGAGCTATATCCCCAGGCCCTGGGGCTTTTAATATTTTTTATATCAAACTCACATTTCAAATGATGTCTTAATGTTCTTTGCAGGTAGCACTTGGAAATACCTAAAGTCTTCCCAGTTTATTTAATATGAGACTTCCAGTCCCTGTGTTGATAGAATTGACACAACAAATTTGAAATTGGAATTATATATATACTACATTTAAAAATAAATATTGATATTGTCTAACTTCGACAAGTTATACATATATATCCTAGACTTATATACATTTTTTCCACCTTTATGCTTAAAAAAAATCTTTTGCAATTGGAGGCAATTTGTTTTCCTACACTCTGTATCACAAAATATTTATAATTAGCAAAATCAAGCAGAGAACATTTTGAAGTCCATTGGCCACCCAAGATATTGCTTGTTCTTTCTTCTTTCTGTGACTAAGTTTTAATCATTTTGATAAGGTGGAGTACATCATACCTTTCTACAAGATAATCCTTTTTCACTTGTTTCTACCATGCACTGTAATTTTCCTTCAATTAAATATTAATGGAAAAACCATTGGCTAACCGACCTTGATAGTACCCAAACTATAATCACTTCACACCAAGTTCCCTTACAAATGGAAACAGAAATGTTGAAAAGGTTTTAAACCCAGAATGTCCTTTGTTTTACATAAAATGAACATATTACAGTTGGGAACAAAACCACATAGTTTCAGAATGATGGGTTGCAGGCCCCTCTGGGGCACACGTGAATTTACTTTAGGTGCCTCCTCTGAGTCCATCAGTATGTCCAAGAGACCTAGATCTGGGAATGCACTGGACTTCAGATTCAGGAAACATGAATTTTATTTATAACTTGAACAAATTAAATATGTAGTGTTGGTAAAAAAAAAAAAAAAAAAAAAAAAAAGGCTGAGATGTTTGAGATTTTTGTTGTGGAGGGTTAAAGTTACAAGCCAGAGAGGTCCAGAGACCAACTAGAGTCATACAGTGAGGGTTAGAAGAAGTCATATTAGGTGACCCTAGTGGGATCTCAGAAGAGGAAGTTTGAAGTGCTTATTGTTGGACTTGAGCTAGTGGTGTGTGGCTTTAGGAAGAGTTTAAGGAAGTGACAATTTATTTGCAATTGAGTACTTTCAGGAAGTGAAGGGTAGCTGAATGACCTTGTGTCTTAAGGAGTGTTACCTTGTAGATAGGAGCAATAAAGCAGGGCTAGAGTTGTCCTTGCAAAGAGACCGTGGTCACTGGTTTTACACAGTAAAGGGAGATACTCATTTGTCTTTTGCAGAAAGTGTTTTTTAATTCACCACAGTCATCTAATGGCCTTGTCTGCTAATTATAGTTAATCTTTGAAAATTGTTTAACTGTGAATATGATGACCTTATAAATAGCTACCAGCTAATTAAAGATTATTTGGAAAGTTTCCATGAATTCTCTTCTTACCTTGAAGACATTTATAATATTGACTGACAAAAATATAACAAAACTGGGTGTCCTTGATTAAAAAAAATATAAAAATAAACATGAAATAAATCAAAATAACTTTTTATTCTCACATGCCCTGACATGTATGGAAGGTAAAGGGAGGCACCTGGGATACCAAAGAACAGTGCTGTGTTCTAGGTACTGCACCTAGAACCTTATGTGGATTAATTGGTAACATTTGATTGACACAACCATGCTATAAGGGAGTTTCTGTGTCCTCTACAAATTGGTTCTTTACCCATATTTATGTTCCTTCAGCTGTTTTAGACATTCTGACCCTCGCAAATTTCCAAGTTATGAGTCTTGTCATTTTAACCCAGAAAATGACTGCTTGCTCCTTTATAAGAAGAGCCATACCACATTTGATCTGATCTTCAGATGTATTCTTTTCACTTCAAATGTCTAGTTCTTCAATCTTCCTTTCCTGTCCTCCCATTCTGTCAGGCTCTATTTGTCAATGTTAAACCTTCCTTGTATGATCTTGCTTTCGTCCCTCTCAACCTGTTTTGATGGTCTGATAGCATTCATTAGCCTCTGTGCCACATATACCCTCTTCAATGTATATTTATTCATTGGTGACCTTTCCTGTGCTTAATAAAATGTGCAGATCCCTTCCACCTCACATTTCCCAGGGTATTGTCCTTAGCCTACTCTGCATTCCTTCATTCTCTTCCTCAGTGATGTCATCTGCTTCCTCTCCTTTAACCAGCCCACAGATGACCTCCAAATCCTTAATGCTAACATTCCTCTGTGTTGATCTCCATGCCAGTGTTTCCAACTACTTCCTAGATATCCCCCATCCACTGATACCATCCTTAGATGAACCATTAGTAATTCAAACTTCATATTTTCAACATCAGTCTCATAATATTTCTTCTAATCCTGTTTTTCCTGCAGACATCCCTAAGGTTCAACCTCTGTAAGTATTACTTCTCTAAGCCAAGATTTTTAAAGCTAAGTGCAGCTATGAGTTTAGTATTGTTGTAGTGTTTGACAGGGTCTTGGAGTATAGCTCTTATTTGTGGGTGAGAACCATATGATTTAATATTCAGCTGGACTTGGAGTAGGATGGAAAATCTCTCACACAGTGGTGAGCAATTCTTCCAGTCAAGAATGCTTAAAACTTCAGAAAAATTCTGGAGCACTCTATATCACACATGCAATATTCCATTTCCATGGAGATTTTACTTTCACAATATATTTTGAGTCTGTTATACCCATTCCATCTATTACACTGGTGCTGGCTGGGCCTTTGTACCTTTTAATTTTATTATTGCAATGTTTTTCTAGTGTCAACACCTGCCCCTTCCCTTGCTTTCCCATCCTTCACTCAAATTCCTCAATAAATTTTAAAATTCACATCTTTAAAACTCTATGTGCAAGGATCTGGTCTTGATATGCCATTGAGACTTAGGTTAATAGGAACTATTTCTACCATCTGATTCCTGCTTCAAAGTAGGGTACAGATCAGATTTCTGAATTGAAATAGCAAGTCTCAAACTTGCATCCCGTATATATTTTAAATGTGTATGATTAGTTTATAGAGAATGTTCTATGGTGAGTTGGGTATTAAGACTACGTGATAATACAGAGCTATAGTTTCCAGTGTGATTGCCCTTCAGTCTCCATGTGAAAGCAGACCTAATTTTTTTCTGGGAAAAATATTGTCCTTCCTGCAGCTACAAAGGTGTGTTAAACAGTGTCAGTGAGTTCTCTTAAATTCTCCTTAGTTTCTTCCATTTGAGACTTGCTATACCATGCCAGTTTCAGCTGATGGTGAAAACATATGAGCCTATGTAACCAGCAGCAAAAGAAAGCTGCATTCTAGATACTTGTCAAGTAGAACAACAATTCCAAAGTCTCTGCCACTCACACCTTTCAGAACCTCACCTTAGAAAAATAATATTTTTGAAGAAATATTTGGATATTATGCAGTGCATCTACTCTTCTTGGATATTCTAAATTATATCCCTAGATTAAGCTGACACAACTGTTTTACCTGGATGAGTATCGCCTGATCCCTCAAAGACTAGCTTTTCACGAAGTATGCTTGGCATAATGCCATTTGGTTATGTTTGAATGACACTGTAATAAATAGTCCTTGGAAACGTGGTTTGCTTTCTTTCAGGCTATTGTTCACTATCCTACACAGTGTCAGCTCCTTTAGACTCAAAGGAGAAACATCTGCTTTGCCTCCACACGGGGAGTCATTCTTCTCTGCACCTGGTTTATTTTCTTACCTGGTAGACAAGATGACTTGTGTAATTCTTTGCTAACTACCTCTGATAAAATTTTCATGGCATTTAATTTTATTAGTCTACTTGCTCACTTCATCTTACTGCTTTTTCCTATGTCTCATGTTTTTCATTTGACACTACCATATTTTATGTACCTTTGGAAGCTGCCTTAAATCCTTCTGGGGATCAAGGGGAGCAATAATTAAATAAATGCTAGAAATAGAAACTCCTAGATTTGTTATTTTCCCAGTTAGCAACCACAACTTAAAGGCTATAAGAATGAAGGACTTGTTAGCCTGCACAGTACCATCTTCACGGCACTTTCCCAACTGCTTTTCTTCCTGTCACCCTGTTATTTGTAGGATATGTTTGCCGTGAGCACTTTCTTTTCTGCCTTTACTCATCCTAACTCTACCTGGAAATTGTTCCAGTTTTTGCTGGTTACATCTTATCCATCTCCAACTATCTATCATTTCCATGAATCTCCTATTTTCACAGCCAGGTGTGATGTCACTTCACTTTGAAAACTCTCAACGTCTTCTCTTAGCACCTGCTGTGACCTACCTGATGTGACCTATCTGCTAGTATAGATACTCATACATATCCCACCCACTTCCCATACCCTTTCTTTCGATTGTAGATTTCCAGAGGTTTAGAGAAAAAAAAATGGTTGTATTATTGCTTGTATTCCTTGAAGCACAAGCTCAAGTTATTGATGAAAAATGAAACAGTTTATGAATAGGGATGCATCCTCATTTAAAGAGTTCAGTGTTGACTTTTATTCAAAGTAAATGTGGAGGAAAAAAATGTGCAGGCAATACTAGCATAGTCAGATGCCTGAATTTTCTCCAACAGAACTGAAATATAGGATTTTCTTTTTCCCCCAGAAAGTTATTCTAGATAACTGACATCTGTTGGCAGAAGTAGCATGACATTCATCTAACTGGTCTTGCTTATTCAAGGCATATTCCACCTCAATGCATCCTCTTGACAGCCCCAGAGCCATCTTCCTAAAACAAACATGACCTGCCTCACATTCTTCTGTAGGCTTCAAGACAGAATCCTCCATCTTTATCCTGTGCTACAAGGCTGATGACTGCTTCTTCAGACTCATTTCATACTAGTTCTATATCTAGCGCTGTGAGCCACGTGGGCCTTTGCATAGCGAAGAATTTGATAAACATGACCAATACTTCTGTACAGAATATTGGTCCCCTTACCCTTCAACTTACTAATTCTGATTGTTTTCATAGTACTTGTCTCTGATACGTTCTTCTCCTTAGTATCCTCCTTAATGCTTCTGTCTTGTCATTGATCTGCCACCTTCTCTATTCCCTTAGGTCCTTGGGAATATCTTTATCATAACATTTAGCTCACTGAATCACCAGTTACAGTTTACTTATCTTTCTTTCAAGAGAAATGCATAAACTAACCAAGACAAGACCATAAACTAATCATACTAGCCTTATTTCTCCATTACCCAGTAGCTTCTGGTACATGGTAGGTGTTTGGTCAACATCCATTGATTAAATAGATGATAACTACATATAAGAATACTGATTGCTAGACACACCCTCAGTATAATCCTGACCTTCACCTCAAGAGGTTAAAGTAGTAAGAGGAAAAGAAGACTCAGTGTTCAAGAAGTTTAGAAATTTGAATGAACAACCAAGTGCAGATAGCTTTCTGAATGGGATAGAAACAAATAAAACAAAAAGCACACAAACCTTATGAACAAGAAAATGGTAGAAAATTTATAAAGGACTTGGAGAAAATGCAATTATTGGAAAATGAACCTTACATGAAGCAATTTAAAATATTGGTGGAACCTATGCAAGACATTTGTTAAAAGTGGAACAGCATTTCACCATTGCCACTTCTCTGAAAGGTTTCATGTTGTTAATTATTTTGTCTGGAGTGCCAAAATCCTCATTCTTCCTATTAGCATCAGTTCACTTTCTTCTCCAGTGTTACCTTCTGAAAGTGACTTTGACCCTTTTTACTGCCTAGGTTCCTCATATGCACATTATTGCAAACACACTCTGGTTCCATTGAAATCGGGCAAGATTTTCTTTGTATTTTAATATTCATTTTTTGGTCTTTCCCTTCATGGCCTTTTATAACATCTCTATAAGATATGCATCCAGGTGCCCTACTACTACTGTGAATGATAGCCTGGGCAAGTAATGGCCTTTGACTTTTTTTTTTTTTCCTGCGGTGCTGGAGATTGAACCCAGGGCCTTGTGCTTGCAAGGCAAGCACTTTACCAACTGAGCCATATCCCCAGCCTGGCCTTTGACTTTGTCATTAGCAAAATGGAAAAACACCATGCCAGATCTGCTAGTGATACACTATTATGTTGAGAGCTTATTGAAGAAAGGCAGCCAACTGGTGAAGTTATTGCTGGTTTTCCCTAAATAAGGTTTTCAGCCATGATCAAACAAGGTAGACTTCCATCTCCCAAGAATTTGCTTTTTCTGCCATTCTCTCCCTCCTTTTCACATGTTTTGTCCTGATATAACCAGACAGTCCATAAGGAATTTAAATATTTTCTAGATGACATTGAAAATTCATGCAGATTAACAGTATTCAAGGGAATAAAATATCAATTAGTCTTTTGAAAGCCTTTCTTTTTGATTGATCCTATTTGTGGATTTTAAGTTTGGTTCTTTACTCTCAAAGATATATTTTTCCTCTAAAATCAGAATAAAAATCCCCTGTTATTTTCATTCTTTTAGGAAAGCGTGCTTAATTGTTGTTCTTGAACTTGACTAGCTCAGATAAGATTTGAGTGCTATTTTTTAAATTCCCTAAACTCAATTGAATTATTCTGCCCTTATCTTATTCTTTACAAGGTGTCTATAGCATTGAAATTCACACTACAGCCATTTGTGTTTATCACTCAAGCCCTTTAGATTTCATGCTCATTTGAAGAATGAACTTCTCATGATGTCATGATGTCCAAGTGTATATTTATAGGACCCAGTTCCTGAAATATTCTTCCTTAGGAATCTCACTGGAATGACATGACTTTACTCCACTAAAGGAAATCACATCAGCTTCAAAGGACTTTATCTAGAATTACCAATTTGTTTTTGAGTAAATGAGCATTAAAGCAAATAATACAACCAATGCATTTTTTTTTATTGATTCATTGAACATAAATGGAGTACAGCTATTGTTTCACTGGTTGTACACAAATAAAAGCCAGAAAGGCAGTTCCATGTCTATTTTGCCGAGGGTTCTATTTCATCATTTCTTCCTCATTATAATCCACTCTTGAGTGACTAGACAGAATGAGAAGACATGAGCATTTTATAGCTCCACAGAAATTCCTCTTCTGGATGGGCAGCGGGCAGTTCAGGAATGAACATGAACTTTGAAGAATATCGACATTCTAAGTCCCTCTCTTCCATATGCTCTCTGTAAAGCCTCTCTGGGGCTACCTTTTCATCTATAAACAAAGATGATGATGGTATCTTACAGAGAGATACTGGGAGAGTTAGGTAAGATATCAAAATAACCCTAACAAATAGTCTTCCTCACTTCCCAGGAGTCCAAGTTTCTGACAATATTTTCTTTTCTCTAAGTCATTGGTTCTTAAAATGTGGTCCTAGTATAGCAGTATTGACGCCACACAAGAGCTTGTTAAAGTACAAATTTTCAGGTCCCACCCTACACCTAATGAACCCCAGACTTTTTCTTTAAAAAGCCCTTCAGGTAATTTGAAGGCACACTTAGATCTGAGAATTACTACTCTGAGCTGATCAGCCAATCACAATCTTGTGTGCAAATGAGGAGAGGATAAAATAAGACAATGGGAGAGGATTAAACCATGGTGGAATAAAAGTACTAGACTGTTCATTATGCTCTATTAGTCAAACTCCTTCCTTCCTTCCTTTGTTACATTTTACTGTTTCACTTTATGATTCCTTTCCTTTTGCAGAATGTTTTTTTTTTTTTTTTAAAGACCAACAGATTTTGACTAAAGTTGGAAATAAATACAACACTGGTTCCCTTGGAGGGAAATCAATACATCACTATTTGAATTTATGAACTACCCTCAAAACTTAGCAGTACAAAGTGATCTATTTAGGAACTCCTAAATAAAAAGAATCAAAGAAATTGTGTGAGAGTGGGAAGTTCTTCCAGTCTTTTTACATGGGTCCATTAGAGAGTTTACTAATACCTTGAGTTAAAGCTGTATTTCTAAAATGGACCAAGAGATTGATTACATATAAATGAAAAAAATCACATTATTCTACAAGCTTCTGCTTCCCTAGCACATTTCTTTGATCCTCTAGCAATTAGGATGGTAACTAAATTGGCCCTTTTTATTTTCCAGTGGTGTCAATAACTGCTAAGAGGATTACACTATATTTGGATATTAAGGGTTTTTCATAACTGGCAGCATCTAATCCTGATTATTTAGTTTATATTTATAAAATATATAAAAGTAGAAACAAAGCTCTCAACTGAGTCCCCAATTTCACACCCAAGTTGACCTTCTTTGTCTGCAGATTAACGATGCATCACTAATGAGGATAGTTGTGCTTTTTATTTATTTTCCAGGTTTTCTCTCAGTGCCTGCAGAATAAATCCAATGTAGAATAGGGAGCAAAGTTGATTGTGCATAGATTTACTTATCTCCTGTGCCCTTCATAATTGTATCCAATTTTGCGTGCCTGTGTGTGTTTGGGCGGTAGGGTGGAGATACTGTGATCTGTTTTATTTCCCATTCTTAATGCAAGATGAAGTCCTATGGAATAATGATAGAAATTTAGAGCACTGTTTTAGTCAGTTTTTTTATGACCTGACAAGAACAATTAGAGGAAGAAAAGCTTATTTGGGGCTCACAGTTTTAAAGGTCTCAATCCATAGATGGCTGGCTCCATTGCTCTGGACCTGAGTTGAGGCAGAATGTCATGAGGGTGTGGAGGAAGAAAGTGTCTCAGACATTGTACTAGGAAGCAGAGAGCTCTGCTCACCAGGGATAAAATACATACCCCAAAGCCATGGCCTCTAGTGACCTACCTCCACCAGCCACATCCTATCTGCCTACAATTACTGTCCTAAAAGTTAATCCTTATCAGTGAATTAATCCACTGATTAGATTATATCTCTTAAGCTAATCATTTTGCCTCTGAATGTTGTTGCGTTGTCTCACACATGGGTTTTATATTTAAACCATAACAAGCACTCAACCAACATTCATCATTCAAATTTGATTATCTTTTGACCAGACAGCTTGCTCTAGCACTGAAGCACTATTTTCCAAAACATCCCCTAGGGTAGCAGGTCAAAAATTGTGTAGCATATTAGAGTCTTCAGTAGAGCATTAATTATGTCAATATCCAGGTCAATTAAATCAAGTTATCTCTGAGTGTAACACCATAGTATTTTGTTAAATCTTTCCAGGTGATTCCGATGTAAAGCCAGATTTGAAACCCAGCATTCTAGAGAATTCTCCTTAATACTTATGAGATATTTGTGTTCAAAAAAAGAAAAACAGTTCTAAAGTTCATTATATTTGGTATGTGCCCTAACAAAATATAGTTGTCTTAGAAACACTGAGAGAATCACAATAAACATTTGCACATTAAAGATTCTGAGTAGTACTGCAGGGAAGAGAAACTGGGTTCCAAGAATAAGGAGGAAAGAAAAAAAATCCTGCTTAGTTTAGTTTATTTCATAATCTTTCAAATTCATTTACTCAGAGGTATAAACTTTGTGGAACGACTACTTAAAAAAATCTGGAACACTCTTTTCATGGAGTATAACTTGGAAGATACTGATTTGAAAAGGATCCATAGCAAAGTCTTGTTTTGAAATGCTTTTTGAAGACATAGTTTACCCAGATTTTACTACACTCTCTTAGAGCATTGAATATTTGAAATAACTTGTGGAATTCAGCATGTGGGTTCAGAAATTATGCAATATTTACTGGAAATAGGCTGTTGGATCACTTGGAATTTAGTTCAAGAAAATCAATCTCCAAATACTAACAGAACAAAAGAATGAGATGGATGGTATGTAGAGAAATTCAGAGTTCAGTGATAATGGAAAGGTGTGGGAAATCCAATCAGGCAAAATGCAAAGATATGATTGATAGAAGAAAAGTAATGTCAGGGTATAGTCCAACTGGTATTTAGTGGTATGTACAGGGTCAGGGCAGCAAATTGGTTAGTTTGGGACAATCCGATATGTCCTTCCTATTGCACTCACTCTCCAGTTAATATTCCCTTCCCCTTAGACTCTTGTAAAAAATTTGTCTCTGAAATTTATACCTCTGGGGCCTCTCCAAGCAGTTCTGGTCTTATAGTGCTTCCTTTTCCTTTATAAAAATGTACCTTTATCTGTTTCTCAGGATTCTCCTAATTTCTTCTTGGAGGTCAATTTTATGATAAAATAAAAGATTCTTAATGTTTAACATTTATCTCTGGGAGTGGAATTCAGGTGCTGTTGTTAGTCATAAGGTAGATACAGAGTGATGGTGGTCATTCTCCAGGAGGGTTTGGAAAAAACCTCTAAAAATTCTGCTTAGACTCTCTTAATTATGAAAAGTTGCTGAGTTACTGTAAATAGTGGTGAAAATATTTTACATATTTAGGAAAACTGGATTTGAATAGACCTTAAAATAGATAACCAACTCTCAGGGTTGGGGAAGGTTCCACTAGCAATTCAGTTTTGTTGACAGGATAAGAGAAGATTAAATGTCTACTGGGTGAGGCTCAGAGGTCTGCATTACTCCTGTTCTTGTACATTTTTGGCCAATTCTATCAGAATGGATGATATGTATTTCTTTTGGACTCATTCTCCCTATCCTAATTTCCCCTTCCAAATTTATATGACCTCCCCAACCAAAAAGGACAAACACCAAGTTCAAAAGAGTTCAATTTACAATGAAATTGATCCATACACTTGAAAAGAGATAGATTCAGATGTCATCATTAAATGTTTGTTTTATTGTTATACTTATCTGCATTTCATCTTCACATTTCATAGTCTCATATCTGACAAACCTAGGTCCTTTGTCATGGTGGCAGAGGGGCTGTCGCAGGTGACCTTACTCGATTATACTACACTATGGAAGAAGAGGAAAGGTCACTTCCAGGAGTCTTCATGCAGAAGAGAAAATGTTCCTTTCCCAGAAGCTCAAGCAAAATAGCTTTCACTGGCTCTAATAACACTATTTACATGCAATTTTGGACAAAGGTCAGGATACACCAACTATGGAGCCAATCACATTCTAACTGCATGGTTGGACATGCATAAAGACATAAGAATACCCAAGGGTAATGTGGGTTATAATTGAGAAGGCGAAGGGGAAGCTAAGTGGCAAGAAAAAAATTTAAAAAGAGAAGTCCATTCTTATCCTCATTCTTCATACATTCCTCTCTAGAATCCACATTTAACTTTTGATTGATTTTTGCCTTTTGTGGGAGGTTACTGGGGATTGAATCCAGGGGCACTTAACCACTGAGCCACATGCCCAGCCCTTTTTATTTTATATTTTGAGACAGGGTGTCGCTACGTTGTTTAGGACCTCGCTAAGTTGCTGAGGCTGGCCTCGAACTTATGATCCTCTTGCCTCAGCCTCCTCAATCTCTGGGATTTCAAGCATGCACCATCATGCTTGGCTTGATTTTAACTTGTGATCTTATGTCAGTTTAGTTGTTGATCCTTTAAAAAAAAAATCCAAAAAACCCCCAAAATTTCCCCTATTGTTTTAAAAACATCCTAAATATTCTATAGTTGAATCTTGAGGGTTTTAAAATAATTTTGATCCCACATGTTTATATTTTCTCTAAGTGTGTATAAAACTTGTTAAAGAGGAAATTAGTTTATATCCACTGCTGAAAACCCTATAGCACTTTAAACATTATTGACTCTCAAATACTTTGAATGATATTTAGGAAACACAACTCCATTAGGCAAAAAGAAAGAAAAAACAGAGTTAAATTTTAGAAAAATGTCTGTAGTTAGCATTCTTGGAAAACAATCACTTCACTGTGAGTTAGTGAGGGAGAGTCCCCAGGCCCCACAGAGAAACAAAAGACCAGTGAACTAGGTAGGAGCAGGTCAGAAAAATCAGGATATAAAAGTTGAGCACTAGGTAGTATCCACATTGACTTTTCTCTTAATTTGACTTCTGCTGCCTTACTTCTTTTTGCCCCCATTGAGGAAAGGCACTTCTCCTTGCTTGCTCCAAGAATTTTGTTTCTTTCTGGAACATCTTGCATTCTTCTCTCAGTGATAAACTCATTACATCTATTTTCCCCATGAATGGGAAATACTAAGATTTGGAATAAATTTAAAATTTTTGTTTGCTTGTATTTGTTTTTATCTATTTATTTTTTTGTTTTGCACAAGGATTTTGAGGCCAGCTGAGTAGTGGAGTACTTGCCTAGCATGAGAGAGGCCCCGATTTTGATGCTTGACATCTCAAAAAAATAAAAAATAAATAAAATAAATAAAAAATATATAAATAATATATATTATATATATATATATATATATATATATCCCAAATATCACTGGATTTTCTAATATGTTAAACAAGATGATGGCTGAAATCCCCGAGTCTGTGCCCTTTGGAAGTCTGAGGCTTTCTTCAGGTTGATCATCCTGTATGTGAATTTTTGAGGGTACATTGGACCGCCATCTGCTTTCTCTCCACATTATATTGATGTTGTTTAAAATTTATTCCCTTTCTAATTTTCTCACAAAAATTACCATTCAGTGTCACTCTGCTATCATTCCTTCCCCCATACCCCTTCCCCTCCCTTCACTCCCCTCTACCTAATATAAAGTAACTCTATTTTTCCCTATCTGCCTCCCTTTATGGTGAATTAGCGTCTACATATCAGAGAAAATATTTGGCCTTTGGTTTTTTGGGTTTGGCTTATTTCACTTAGCATGATATTCTCTAACTTCATCCATTTATTAGCAAATGCCAGAATTTCATTCTTCTTTAAAGCTGAGTAATATTTTATCATATATATATATATATATGTATATATATATATATACACATATGTATATACATATATATCACATTTTCTTCATCCATTCATCTGTTGAAGGGCATCTTGGTTGGTTCCATAGTTTAGCTATCATCAATTGAGCTGCTGTAAACATCGATGTGACTGTGTCACTGTACTATGTTGATTTTAAGTCCTTTGTGTATAAAATGGGGAGTAGGATAGCTGGGTCAAATGGTGGTTCCATTTCAGGTTTTCTGAGGAATCTCCATACTTCTTTCCATAACGGTTGCACCAATTTGCAGTCCCACCAGCAATGTATGAGTGTACCTTTTCCCCCACATCCTTGCCAACATTTATTGTTGCTTGTATTCTTGATAATTGCCATTCTGATTGGAGTGAGATGAAATCTTAGAGTAGTTTTGACTTGCATTTCTCTAATTGCTAGAGATGTTGAACATTTTCTCATATATTTGTTGATTGATTGTGTATCTTCTGTGGAATGTCTGTTCAGTTCCTTAGCCCATTTATTGATGGGTTATTTATTTTTTTGGTGTTTTTTGAGTTCTTTATATATCCTACAGATTAATGATTTTTCTGAGGCTCATGTGGTAAAGATTTTCTCCCAATCTTTAGGCTTTCTCTTCACATTATTTTCTTTTTCTTCACATTATTTCTTCTTTTGCTGAAAAGAAGCTTTTTAGTTTCCTTAGATTTTTATTGGTTAACATTATTATTCCAGAAAGAGTTTATTTCACCTTGTCTAGAAAATATCAAGCAAAATTATTTTGAAACCCATTTCTTTGCACAGGTAATGATTATTTTGAAAAAGAATATGCATTAATCCCTGTACAATCTTATACCATTTCTCCAATTGAGAAATCTTTTTGCAATGTGTATAAACAACTGCTCCACCAAAATGACATTTCCATGTTTTATCTCTTATTTGTTGTGGAATACTTAAATATTTATCAGAAACATCATCTTCATCATTAATTTTCTTTCATTTCAAGCATAGGTTTTAAAAATGATCTTCAAACTAATATGATATACTGTGAATCAACCCCAAATCACTTTGTCAGACTTGAAGATATTTGGAAATAAAAAACTGAATGTATTCATAAAATAAGGGTATTTCCTATGTGTTAAATCAGAGTACCCAAATCACTTTTTTAGCATGTTAATATGCCCCAAAGCATAATAATTAATATACTCACCAAAACAACAGAAACAAAGAACAAGAAACAAAACCAGAGGAAAAGTTCAGTTATGCTGCTAGATGACTCTGTAGGGAGAAGATTTGGATATCATCCAGGGAAGTTTTTCTGATCAATAAACACAATTAGGGGAGTTACTGTTGGGCATCCCCTCTTCTTGTCATTTGGAAATCAGGATAGCACTAGTGAGTCAAGATTAATAATACCTAAGATGCTTTCAAACTAGCATTTCTGAGATTTATACTTTTGGCAAAGTTCAGCAGAGGGAACATCTGCTTAGCTTTGGATTGAACTTGAATTCAGACAATCCAATTCTCAAGTGGAAACAACCTCTGGTAATGAAAGGGGTAGAAAAAAAGGAAGAAAGAATATTTACAGACCACAAGTAATGGTTTTAGCATTGCTTCTAGCACTTACATAGCACGCTTGTGACATCACAAGGTCTCACCTGGCCTGACTTGAACCCAGATTGACCAGATGTCAACAGGCCTCACCCACATCTTTTGAGCATCCATTGTAATTCAATCCTGCTGGGACTTCTACCTTCATAAAGTCTTTATTCCCAAGACACTGTACTGCTGGACCATCTTTTCATTACTGTCCTCATATGGGGTCTCTTCCTCTCCATTCACCTGAAAGCACTTTTATAAATGCAAAGGTAAAGGCCCCTGTGTCTTCAGACTGAGCAGAAAGTTTTTTCCTCCCCATTGTGCTGTATCTAAATTCGGGTTCTTCCTATGAATGTGGCTTACCTATTCACCCCCTCAATTATTCCTGTTGCCGCTAGAACTGGAACCTCCTTGCTCTTGCTGCTATCATCTGTCAATCTCCTTGCAACCTGCAGATTTAATATGACCTAGTGTCACTCGTCTCCTCCTGCTTCCAATTCCTGTGTCACTAATACAATAGGGTCAGTGTTCTTTAACCTTCTTGATTCCAATGATCTTCACCTCATACTGCTCCAGACACCCTTCTTAAAGGCTTTAATTTGAACCAAACCAGGAGGCCTCCCCCTCTGAAATCTTTAAACCCTGCTACTTGCTTTATCAACAACATTGCATTTTTGCATCACTCTTTTTAAACTGTGTCCATTACCTGCCCCTTTTCCATTTCTTTCCCTCTCCATCCTAGAAAACACTGTGTATTACTTCAACTGCTCTCTTGTCAACACCCTCACTTCCACCATCAATAACACCAATGAGACTTAAAAATCACTTTCATTTATCCCAAGACATATCTCTTCTTAAATCTCTAGTGAAATAATTCCAAATATTCAATTTTAAATTTTTTCCAGTGATATGATAGTTTAACCTTTCTGCTCACAAGACTGCTCCAGCACTCTTGGGAAGTGAACTAGACGTGATGTTTATGGAGAAAATGAAGGATGTCAGGTATTTGTTCCTTCAGTCTCCTGATCCCAAACTTACAAATAAATCAATCCTGCTAATCAGCTCTACCTTCTTTTCTTTAATCACAAAGGAAAAGGAAAACCTCCTTTCTTGTTCTTCCTTCCCTACTTGGCCCCAAACTCATCTCCATCCACCTCTTCAAGACTGAGTATTTCATTATCTCTGACTCCAGGCTCAGGCTCACCACCAGAAAGTCTTTGAACAGAGTAGTCCAGAACCTCTACCAATGGGTCTGTCACCCCTGTGTAAAGAGGTCTTCCTATGATGGAAGACCAAATTTGGTGTCCTCCCTCCTTTTGTCCTGATAGAGATGTATTTTTAAAATTTTAAGTTCTTTCATAATAAAGAACTTAAAAATATTGTGTATGTGTATATAGGCATATATATATAGTTATATGTGCTTTTTTTTTTTTTACTGGATCTAAGTTCCTTTACTCTTCATTTAAAATTTTCCCCTTGATTCTAGTCCTTATTCATTTTTTTAAAGAAGAAAACTGCTTTCTTAGCTGATCTTATTCTCCCTGAGTTTTTAATGTTCTATATGAAAACTATATTTTCATCCAGAACTTTTAATCATCCATCCATTCATTCATTTATTCATATAAGAAATGCATACTGGGTCCTGACCTTGATGAATCAGGCATGGTCCTGCTAGGAGCTTACGGAATTTGACTTCTCAGAGCTGTGGCAGAGGCAGATCAAGAGCCATTAAATGCCATGAAAGAGAGTCGCAGGCTTGAATCAAGGGTTTGTACGGTAATTTGGCAGTTGGATTCAGCTTGAGAGACAGGGTTTGGATTTGTGTTGTAGTTGGATAAAAGGGGGTTGAATGCAGTGGAAATAGAAGGCACAGGGAAGGAGATTATGAAGGGCATGCTCTTAACTGAGCAGGTGGCTTGGGTAGAGCCCAACATAAATGAGCTGCTGTACATCACGGGATTCTAAAAAGTCGGTGCAAGTGGGTTTAAATTTCCCCCAGTTTATCATGCTTTGCCTCTCCATTGTTGGACAAGTGTCACCAAGCAAATTCTTCTCCAATTCTTGCAGTAAACAATGGAATCTGGACGCTGACACTACAGAGCTGATTCCCTTCAGGTGTTCCTATCCATCGTTCTGCCTGTGGTTCTTAATCATGAACTCCTCACATCCTTAGAGGAAGAAATGATAACATCTGTAGTTGACAGAAACTCCTCCATTAGGCTTCTGTGTTACCAAAATTGTAGATGCTCATATGTCATCATTGACATCATTGAATGTCAAAGATTGTCATTCAAATCTGCTTTTCCCCTAATTATATAAGGTTCCTAAAATGTTTTATTCCAGCAGCTTTGTGCGGTTTATTTTACAGTTTCCAACGTGTTGTTTTGTTTCCTCTTTACTTAGAATATTGCTCCTGTTTCTTTCTCCCCCCAATACACTCCTTTTTTCCTTGCCTTCATTTACTTTCCACCCATTTTGGATCAATCTCTAGTATGAATATTCTAAATAGTTGAGTAGGTCAAGATCTGTTTCTGAAAATCTCTTGCCTGAAAAACAAACACATGGAGAAGGAATACTTTGGTTCATTATTATGGAGACTGAATTCTGTTTTCAAAGGACATTCAGGGGCACCTTCTGTTGAGCTGGGTCATCTTCCCTGGTCATGGTGGGCATTCAAGGTGTGTGGGCTTGAAGCATCGAGAGGAAGGGTTTTCTATAGAAAGGGATTTCTGCATGTTTGGCTATCTGGATGAGCTTTCTCATTGACTGAGGTCTTTCTTCCTGGCCCAAAGTATTGCTTTAGTTACAGAAGTTAAATGGAAAGTTATAAAGCTTCCAGGCACATCAAGGATTTCCTAGCTCACTTGTCATCTTGACACAGTCCCTCAGTTCTTTCATTTCTAAGATAAAGAAGCAAACTAGTCTCCTGGGGAAAAAAAAATTATATGAGCCTAAGGAGGTTGAGGACATTAGCTATTCAGCTGCATGTTCATGTAAGTTTCTGAAAGAAAAATCCAGATAATAGATCAGTCAGGTCATTTATGAAAGTGATTCTTCTTGATGATTTCAATCTTGAGACTGGTAATAAGTGTTGGTTTTGTCTCAACAGAATATCTCATTTAAAGAGGTCACCACTTTACAGAAGTTCATTAATTTTTACCATTGGTAAAACATATTAAAATGGCAAAAGAACAGTGTCAAGGAACACTAAGGAAGGGATAAGCAAATAGGAAATTCAAATGTGAAATGGGAAGACTTACAAAAGAAAGTAGTAATAATACAAGGGGCCCAATTTGAGTGGATTAGATTAGCTACTCTCTTCCTGGATACCGCAATGAAGGTAAAATTAGCCATAGTGAATAAAACATCAAATTAAATATATGTATATATGCATATTATATATATAAGATTATTTAAGAATTTAAGATTATATATATACATATATATATATATATATTTTTTAAATCAGAAGGAAGAAGTGAGCTAACTAGAACATTCAATGGACTGATATGCTAACTAGAACACTCAATGGGCTGGATAACAAAGCCAGTTCTTTCTGTGCTTTACCAGGTCCTGTTGCCTAACCCCTTCTGAAATCTTATTGTACTTGATTACTGTCCTTACTACTTGGCCCATGGGATGGGATCAAAGTTTTTGATGAAATAATGCTAGTAACTGCACATTCATTACTGGTATTTAACAAAGAATCACCTTGGCCTCTCAGTTCCTGAGTTCCTTACTTCTGGTGATTTTCCTAGACCTTACTCTTGATTTTGTTATTGGCAATGACTGAGTCCCCTTCAAATCTCAAAGTCAGGCACTCACCCACTTTGAAACATGTCACTCTCTGACAGCCTCCTTCCTCTCGTGGATGTCTCATCCCCTATTGCACCAAATATTTAATACCACTATGTCTGCCTTTCTATTGATGGCCCCCAACTCTTCCAGTATCATTTCCTCTGATCCATGCCCAGCTTAGATTCTATTGTACAACACTGAAATCATTGTGCTTTCATCTCCTTCATCTCCCTTGTCTGATTCTCCTTCCATCCTACTCTCCTGGTAAAATTTGATCTCAGTCTGTCCCATTTTCTTGAATAGAGGAATGTGATTAGAATAAAATATACTACAGTGCCAATGGATTTCACACTAAGGTTGTGACCCAATAACTTCCATAGACCCTTAGTGCCATCCCCAGAAGTCTTCCCACATAGGTAGGTTGAGATACCCTCCTACTCTCCAAGACAACCATTTTATACCTTCTCAGGCTCCAAACCCTACTCTACTTTTACCTCATACTGTACCTCAAAAATAAAAGCAATAAAAAAGGAACATAAGTACCTCACCAATTTCCCAAACTTCTCACATCTGAATCCATTCATTCTCTCCTTTGAATGGGTATATTGTCCCGGATATCATCTAAGTTCAGCTTTTCCTGTTTTCTGTTGTAATACATCCCAATAGAAAAGAATACACACACACACACACACACACCTGTTTTGAAAAATAACATATGCACAGAAAAGTACATAATTCACAAATGTGAACACTGATGTATATATCATTCCAATCAAGACATAAAAGGGTCCTTATGTCCCTGACTTCTTATCTTCACAAAGTACTCCTCATCACAACTTGTATCACAATAGATTTTCTTTGATTTCTTTTGAACTTTAAATAAATAAAATAATATAGTGTGGAGCCAAAATTTATATCTGCCTTCTTTCATTCAGCATAGTGTCTGTGAGGCTCATCCATATTGGTAGAGCAGTTTGCTTTTTCATTGTTTTATATTATTATAATATCATATGCACATATTTCAATTTATTTTACTACTGATTAATATTTTAGGCTATTTCATGTTTGGAAGATTATAAATAAAACTACTTTAAATATTTTTACATAACTTTTGTGCATATTTCTAAGAATTTCTGTTGTGTTCATACCGAGAAGGGAATTGCTTGATTATAAGTTCTGCAAATGTTCTGCTTCACTGGTACTACCAAATGGTTTTACAAAATGGATGTACCAATTTAAACTCCCACTAGCAGTATATGAGAGATTTTGTTGTCCACATCTTCAACAATACTTAGTATCATCAATCTTTTTTTCATTTTTGTCATACTAGCTAGAATGCAGTGGAATACAATACTTTTAACTTCCACTTCCCTGAGGAATGTAGTTAGTCAAATTTTCAGATATGAATTAGCCATTTATATCAACCATATGTACTTAGGTATTTAAATTTTCTTTCATTTTAATGAAACTTTTATTTAGATGATTGTAGTTTCATATACACTTGGAAGAAATCATATAGAGAGATCCCTTGTACACATGACCCAATGGTACCCTTTTGTAAAATTACAATATCAGAACCAGGATATTGGCACTTTGTCAATTTCCCCAGTTTTACTCATTTGAATGTATATTAACTTGTATGCAATTTCATTAGCCCTGTGGGTTTGTTTATCCACTACCATAAGCAAGATCCTGAAACTTTCCCTCCCTTTTATAACCATATCTGCTTTCATCTTATGTCCCACTCCCCTATTCCTAATCTTTCACCACTTTTAATCTCTCTGCCATTTCTCATATTTTGGCATATCAAAATTGTTGTGTACATAGAATCATATAGTTGACATATAGTCTTTTGAAATTTGATTTTTTTTCTTTTTTTGATTCAACATAATTTCCTGGAGATTAATCTAAATTGTTATGTATATTAATAGTTACTTGTATTAATGTGTATTAATATTCATCTGTTCTTTTTTTAAAAAGGGCTTCTTAATGATTTGTGGACATATATATATATATTCTTAATGATTTGTGGAGATTATATATATATTTTTTTTCTTTGTATGGGTTTGCTTGTGAAATGTATGTATTGCAAATACCTTCCTTCAGTATTTTGATAATCAGAGTTCTTAACTTAAATGAACTCCATTTTCTCATTCTTTTCTCTTATGGTAAACACTTTTGAGACATGGTTAAGAAATTTTTGCTTTTTCTAGAATTAGGAAGCATTTTTCCTGTTTTCTTCCAAAAGCTACACGATTATACTTTGTATTTTTGTATCTATAATTGACCTCTAATTAATTGTAAATGATATAAGGAAAGAGGGTCATTTTCCTGTATAGATGCTCAGCTGATCTAGCACATTTATTGAATAGTTCCTTCTTTCTTGCACTGAACTCCAGTGACACTCTTGTTACAAATCACATGGTTTTATATATTTTATATATTTATTTCTGTTCTCTTAGCCTATATTTTTATCCTTGCAGCAATACCATACTATCATGATTACCATGACATTTTAGTAACTCTTGATATCTAGTAGTATATATCCTTCAACCTTTTTTCCCTCCAAATTTTTCCTGTGTATTTTAAGTCCTTTATACTCACATACATATTTTAGAATGGGCTTGTTTATTTCCACCAAGAAATTTGCTTGAATTTCAACTCAAATTGCATTGAATGACTGTATACATATATATATATACACACACACACACACACATATATGTATATATATATGTATGTATGTATGTATTTTAAAGGGAGAACTGACATTTTAACAGTATTGTGTCTTCTAATCAATGAATGTGCTTTCTGCATCTTATTTAATTTCTCTCATCAAATCTTTCTAAATTTTAGAATAGAAGTTCTTGTGCCTTTTTTCAGAGGTGCTTCTAGGCATTTGATTTTTTTGATCATATATATATATATAAATAAAAAAATACATATAGAGAGAAATCTTTTATCTTTCTTAAATTTTATTTTTAATGATCTATTGCTGGTATATACAAATATAATTTATTGACTTGTATCTGGCAATATTTCTAAATTTCCTTTTTAATTCTAATAATTTTTTTCCTTCTTTAGTATATTTTCCAAATGTCTGTATACAACCATGTCATCTGTGAATAATGATAACTTCATTTCTTCTATCTTTATGCCTTATGTTTCATGTTATCATTTTATTTCACTGTATTTAACCTTGAAGACAATATTAGAAGAAATGATATTGGATAACTTTATCTCATTCCAAAATTCAAATAGAAATTGCTCAGTATTTCACTGTCACCTATCAGGGTATCTGTCCGCTTTTTATATGTAGACTTCTACTCCTGCTTCTAATCCAATCCTTAGGTATTTTGTCACATACAAATGTAAGATTTTTATCAAAGATGATTCTGAATCTTTCAAACTGATGCTGTGCATTCCTTCTTTATTCTTTCATTGTGGTAAATTATGTTGATTGCTTTTCGAATGTCAAACTTACCTTGAAATTCTGAAATTCCTCTCATCTAGAAATACTGTGTATTATCAGTGAGCTAAAATGCTATTTAAGAAACAGACAAAAATGGTCATGAGAATCTTTTCCTTCTTTTAGTGTCCCTATCAAACTTAATCATGAGGAACATGGTAGGTTCATAAAATGAGTTGGGAACTTTTCCTTCTTTAGTCATCTCTGAAATAATTAATACAAGACTCATATCATCACTTCCTTAAATGCTTAGAAAATTTTGCAGGAAAGCCAATTGAATCTGAAGACTTTAATCTGGGTAGTTTTGAATTATGAATTCAAATTCTTTTAATAGACATGAAGCTATTCAGAATTTCTATTTATATGTGTCAGTTTTGATAAACTGCTTTACAACAAATCTGTCCATTCATAAATGCTTCAAATTTATTGACCTAAGGTTGTTTATAAAGCCCTTGTTAATATTTTCTACTTACTGCATGCTCCCTGTTGAACCAAAGGCCCATTCCCACTACTCCGCCCCTAAATATGCTTATTTACAGTTTTAAATGGCCTCCATTCTGCATCCTGATGTACAATTAGTTCTCAGTTTTTATCTGATTTACTTTAGTTTAGCTCCTGAGTGACCTTTGTGGTCTACTGAATCTCTCCTTTATCCCATCATCCCCTAGATTTCACATCAGTCCATATCTTACCACAAAAAAAAAAAAAAAATTTTAGGGGAGAAGAATTCATAGTGTCTCTATAGGGTTGTTTTACCTTCCATTTTTAAACTACATTTCCAAAGAATTATCTTTTATTTAGCTGCTATAATGAAGATCCATGCTCATACTCAAAGTAAATGGGCTGTGGTTTTTCCTAATACATGTGATTTTTCCATGAATATTTCTTTCTCTGCAAGGTTGAAGCTATCTAGCCTGGGACCTCACAGGCATGCCTCCTTCTCACTGCTGTGCAGAGGGAGAGATTTTGTAAACTTCCAGGCTAAGAATAAATTACAAGATTCTTTTCATCTCTTGGCTATATGCTAACAGCCAATAACCCTTGCTCCAAAACACAATGACAAAAATCTGTGTTTCTCATTTAATAGCTTAATGTACATCTCTGTATGGGTTATGTTCAGTGCTATTATGGGGAAATAGATGAATAATATGGACTGTGTACTTTTAAGAATCCTGAACTCCTGTCAGCATCAAGTCCAACTATTCTTCTCTCTCCAAGTGCTTTACCCATAAGAGAAGTATATCTGGCTCTGTACTCACTTCCACCTACTCTTGAAGAACTACTAATTCATCACTCATGTCTATCTACTTGATTATTTATGTATTGTTATCTTAAAAAGTAAACAGTCTGCCTTACATATTGTTGCTAACTTAAACACTATAAAAGCAAATGCTGTTACTGTATTAGACGAGGGTCTTCTTTGTTATCCAGAGTGGCACGGGCAGAAGTAGAAAGAGTATAAGGAAGAATGGGGCATCGTGGTCCAGCCTCACCTTGCCCACATGGGGCATGCTTTTCTTTCAAGGAGACTCTCTCCATTTCTCCTCTCTGAGGATGTCTCATCCATTCAGTGATATGAAGACTTGGAAGGTTTGCTTTGAATTACCCTCGTGGCAGCTAATCAAAACAAGCCTGCTAAATGAGATCAGATTACCATCCCAGGTCCAGGCATCGTGTTGCCTCCAGTCTGAAGATGATAGAATTACACAAATCCAAAGAATGGGACCTTCAGAACTCTAGAATCATCCTATGAGAGATAACACTGAGCCCCTCCCTCAACAGCTCCCATGGCCCTGACACATCATCCCTTGGGCTTCCCTGTATCCATACATTTCCTTTTGTTAAAAGAAATTTCAGACTCAATTTGAAATCAATTCACACTGCATGCTGTTAGCATCATCTACCACAATCTGGTTGTTGCTGTTGTTTGTTTGTTTGTTTTTCTTGCTCAGATGCCTTTTGGAGATTGTTTTCCTACATCCTTCTCATTAATTTTTTCTGGGTTTGATGAAATCTAAGCAACTCTCCATTCTAAATTTGTTCATCAGTTTTGCACAATAATAGCAAGAACTAGGGAAGCCCCAATAAATAGTATAATAGTAACTTCAAATGAGCTACTTTCATCAAATATTTTAGGAAATCCCAAAAGTGAAGATGTAGGACCTTTCTTGCCCATCCCAAATAATTAAAATGAACAGCTTCCCCATAGAAATATCTAAAATCCTTTGTTTTGTTTAACTTTGGGGGAGGATGAGAGAGTAAATCCAAAACTAATAATTTGGAGATTTCTTTGTTTCCACAGCAATAATCAATGATTACACAGTAACAGAAACATTTTGTCCCAACTTAAATAGGCATCAACACAATTCCTTTCCAATCTCACTTGTTTCCCCCCTCTCTTCAAGTAACTATCTGGGTGATGCAGTGTCTAGACTTCTTGGAACGAGTGATGGAGTCTGGAACTTATTCTGCGGCTTTGAAAATGGCTATTCAGGGCTCCCACACACTTACATGTGAATATCCCCTGCCCTTCAGAATATGTAAAAAGTACCAAGCTGGTTTCAAGAAAAAAAAATCCACTGGTGCTATAACTTCTTGCTGCTCCTTATGGGGAAATATTGTGTGGATTAATCTATTTTATTTGTGTCGCCTCATCGTATTCTGGTTCCCATTAGCTATTGTATAAAAATAAATACGTCATTTGTATTCATAAAAAAATTATGGCAGACATTTCAAAGCTTTTGGGAAACACCCATAAGTGAAATTAGCTTAAGGGATAGATATATACAACCATTCCTGTTATGTTCTTAAGAAGTAATCCATGAGAATTTACCAAGTCAAGGGCAGAATTGTTGTCTCAGGTCATTCTCTTAGTCCTTTGTCATTTCTTAGCTTGATAAAATGAAAGCAGTCTCTCAGGCGCCCAGATCTAAGCAATGTGTGTGCAGACTGGATTATTGAGTCTGAGTGGAGTTTATCTGGGCTCTTAAGGAAATCAAACTGTGTGCTTGGGAAAGTTCAGAATTATTTGTCACCAATAACCTAAACTGAGAGTCGAGCTTACACAGAGCTGTGGCCATTTCCTGTAAGTACTTGCTCCTCATTTTACAGACTGTCACTTATTTAGTCTTTAACCTAAAAAATAGAAGTCGACCACAGAAGAGCTTTACTAGAAGTTTATCCGCTAGTAATAGTCTAAAGGGAAATAAAATGTGCTTAAAATAATTCTGTCCTTAATTTTCAGACAATTTTTCAAGATCTTTTATCATTATTTTTTATGACATAAGAAAAGCAACCAGAAAGATTTTTTTCAGGCATATATATACACACACACATAAAATATTAAACTGAGCTGTTCTCGTCCATACTATAAAATCTGTATTGGTTCTGTTCAGAAAAGCAACATAAAATTAAATTACCAAGCATAAGGGGTAACCCTCCTATAAGAAAATTAGGAACTCTGAGTATAAAGTAAAGATAAAAACTTATGTGGAAAAGAATGACAAAAATTCCAATCAATGTCATGTTGTTCTATATTTCTTTATTAGAACTTCAGTTAATAAGCCCCATTCAGAAAAATAAGTTGATACCTATATTACACAGTAATGATTGAAAAGAAAGCTCTTAGAAACATATTCACTTAACCTCAAAATTAATAAGGTTGGTTGAAAATCTGCTGAATCAGGAGTCAGAAGAACATGGTTTTGTTCCCAAAATATATGTCTCAGTTTCTCCATCTATAAAATGGGTGGACCATTCTGCCAGACATAAAGATCTGTTCTGAAGAGAGGATGAGTATATGAATTGCTCCCTAAGTAGTTGAGTTTGGCCCATGTTCTAAACTGCATTGAATGTTATGAGAGGAGTGAAAATTTAATGATCCACTTTTATAGAAGCAAAATATAGATGAAGTTTTGAAAAATTAAGTCATTTGAAGAAACCTAGCTAGGAAATCACATACAATGTTCTCACTAACCATACAGCCTGGGAATTCTTTAGTTTGACAGAAAGGTCTAAATAATTGAATGGATTCTCATATGAGCTAGTGAACAGTACTCTAAAGGACCAAAGGTCATATCCCTAGTGACCTCTAATTCACAGAAATGCCTCCTTAGGGATATAGATAGTAGAGTGGATGGATCAAAATAACATCCTACATATGGGCACCAGTGACATCATCTTATGCAGAGGACATACATACTAGCTTATTAAGCCCAGTTGCAAAGCATGCAATTACTAACTGTACAATAGAAAAATACCCAAATAGATGAGGAATGATTAGGCTTTTACTAGTATAGAATAAATCTGGAAAATCGTGACCACAAGGTAGAACATGAGTCATAATAGTATCGGTTTTGTACTTGGATAAATTCCTAGTTGGTAATAACATATATTCCCACTTGCTACATGTCTGCTATGATTTTAGAGTCAAGTAAAGGAATATTTTCCAGAATGGGTTCTTTAGAGGATTAGGTCTAAGCAAAATTCATAAGTGCTACAAAAATAAAAGTTTTAGAAAAAAATATGGTCTTACTCACCCTTAAGAAGGCTTTTGTAAAATATGACTTCTCGGAGATTTTTATTATCTGTCATTTTCAAAGAGAAAGCTATATTATGCAGCATTGTTTAAATGCATTAGAGCACAGAAAGCTTTTCTCTCAACATAGCTGGTGTTCCACAGAACACATTAAAGGGGATGCTAAATTGCAGGATATTTAGAACCCATAGAACATTGCAAATCACATATCTGAAATGGCCAGGGAAATAGTCACAACAAAATTGCTAGAACAGTTTATTGATCAGTCAAATGCCTGCCACAGAATTCTAGAAATGAAATTATATTTGCCGAAATGTGATTCTCATGTTCTGTACTTATTTGAAAAATCAATAGCAATCAAACATCTGAATACTAATTGTTCACCTAACAGCACAAAAACAATAAGCACAGTAGGCTAAGACATTTGTTTAAAGGTTATGTAAAGACATTAGGGATGGTGATGAAATGAATACCTACTAAGAGTTCAGAACTATTAATGACTAAGAGGCTTGCACAATTTTTAATTGAAGTGGAATCTTTCTGCCTGTATCCTTTTATTCAGCTATTAAACAGTTCCTTACTGAGTACTAACCAGGCATTGCCTTGTGTAGTGACAGATTCAGAACCAAAGCCTGGCTCATGCCTTTAAGAAGATAGTAGTCTGTACATAGTGATAAGTGCTATATGAGGACAGAGGACAGGGGTCTCTGATAATATTCAGTTATAAAACTAAATTATAAATATCATTAGGCATTTCAAAAAATTGCTCTCGTTCCAAATGACCCTCATGGCAATACATAGATTATAAGCAAGAGTTTGGTTTGTTTGATTTAGGGTTGTTTCATCAAGGCTGCCTCTATTTTTAACAAATAGATATAATAGAACAGTGTTTAGTTTAGGATGGAGTTACATTTATTCCAAAGTTGAATTATTACTGAAATAGTCCATGAATATTAAACAGTCCCAACTGATGGGTTAATCTCCATTAAGAGATTTCCTTTCCTTTAGATCAAGTCTCCTGGGCACTGTGAGTACTAAGATACACAGAACAAGTAATTTAGATTTTCCATATTTATAATGGAGCCTTAATATTTGATCTCAGCAAATTCAGAAAAATACAGAATGAGCAGCTTTTGATTTTCTATAGAAACCAATCCTCTAACCTTGATGAATTGAGAAACCTTGTCTCAAGAGATGAATCTGATTCTGAAGTTTCATGATATTGGTCAAGTTTAGAAGCTCTGAAATATAGTTGATTCCACAGGAATATTTAATTCTCAAACAGTAGAGCTTGGAATTTGCAGAGAGAGGGTGTGTTAAAAATGGGAATATTGGTTATACTTTATGCCTATGTAAGTGAGCATGTGATTTTCCTGGAGCTCCCTTTCTTCATGCAAAAATACATGTCATCCCCAATACATATTTTCCTGACTATTACAACTTGCAGAAAAATGATTTGACTGTTTCATTATTCGTCCCAATAGTGAACATTTGGAAATTAAAGCATTTGGAAATGAAATACTGAAAGTGGGCTTGACAATGGGATGGGAGAAGGGAACACAGAGACTTCAGCATTATCTACAAAACTCCATTTCTTTTCTATTAACAAAAGTGATGCAAAAATGATGAAAACCATATTTGCCAATTTTGAATGTTGCTACATAAGTATTTCTTACATTATTCCTCTATGTTTTAAATTAGAAACCATTATTAACAATTAATATTATGATTCATTCATTCAACAAATACTTGTAGAGAGTCTACTGCATGATAGCCACTAGCAATAAAATAGGGAAAAAAAACAGACATCACATTCCCCCTTAAGAAGATTATGTTTAGATGTAAAATGTGAGATGCTTGAGATATTATATAGAAGGTATGGAAACAGGGGTAAAGTCTCTCATAATGATACTGTGAAGGTGAAGCTACTCTTGGTATTGAATCAGTAAGCAAAGCTAATGGGACCTGCCTTATTTATGTTCTAAATATAATTCAACTCATCATGCACTGGCCATGGCCCATACATCTAAAGTAGTCTCAAGTGGTATCTGATTTTCTCTCTGGTTGCAGCCTCAAGTTCACGTGTATTTTTCTTTGATTCCCTCTAGTATATGACTGCTGCTGCTCCTATGCAAGGGACCTACATTCCCCAGTACACGCCTGTGCCTCCGACAGCTGTTTCTATTGAAGTAAGTCTAACCCTGTCTTACAGAAATAGGTTAAGGGAGGTAAATCTTAGGCATATATACTGTGGTCCTCAGGATCCAAGAAATCCTCATGTGTAATTTCTGTGCTGATCTAAACTTTGCAATTGCAAGCTTAGTATATGAAAGCATGCACAAGCGTGCCTTATTCAAGCGTGCCTCTATTTTGCTTTGCATGTGAAATGAGCTAAGCTGATACAGAGGTTTCAGGGGAGGGTAATTTTCCTATTTAGAGAAATGTCCAGAGAACAAATCACTACCCCATCAAATGTTAACCACAAATTGTCATAAATAGGGAGGCGAAACAGTTTGCAACTATTAGAATGAGCTAGATCTCCAGTGCCTTGTTTTCTCAAAGTGTAGGCCCTGGACCCACATGATTTAATCACCTAGGGCTATCTTAGAAATGCAAGCTGTCAGGTACCACTCAGATCTACTCAATTTAAATTTTCATTTTAAGAAGATCCTTCCATAATTCAGACGTGCATTAAAATGTAGGAAACATTGGATTAGTGCAGTAATTTTCAGTTTTTTTCACATTAAATTTATTTTGAGAGCTTTAGAAAAGATGGATTCCTGGATTCTACTCCCAGTGATTCTGATTGACCTATCTGGAAAATGTACTATACATGAGAATGTTTAAAAGAACTCGGTTGATTCCAATATATAACAGTGGTAGAGAGTTAGCATTCAGAAGGCCCTGTGTTTGATTTTTAGCAATATGGAATATGGTTAGCAATATGGAAAGAAGAAAGGAAGAAAACAAGAACACTGTTCCATTGAATCACCCTTAATGGATTTCTGGCTTTCTATAGAAAAAAAATAGTTGAATCACTCTTAACACTGTGAACATCATAAATGATGGTGTCATATTGACCTTAAGTGTTGCCCCTTTCCTTTTGTCTTTCATTTGGGATGAATCCATCCCCCACATACCTCATTTTACTACATACAACCATGAAGCTATGTATAAAGGAGAAAGCATAGAGCTATGCAGAGGGTGGTGAAACACTTAGAATCTATTCTGCCCTGGTTCTGGCTGTTACTCTTCAATTCACCCCTTGCCTCTTTCCTAATACATAAGTGCATTATGGTCACAGAACCATAATGGTTTCCTCAGCTGGAAACCATCTGGAATTCACATCTTTGCTGCTCCATAAGTTGGCCAGCAACTAGTACATTTGTACTGTACCACATGAAAATCCACTAAAGAGATTGATCGAAACCTTTACAGACTAAATTAGATCTGTTAAAATATTTGTTTGTTTTTCTGTGTAACAAATGTTGACTTGTACTAAGGCATAGAAAACCAAAAGTGTAGCAGGGCACTATTGTGTCCTTTAGAAAACCAACATTATATTTTTAAACTTCTTACATGTTCTAGACATAATGGGATCCAAAGAATTTTTCATATTGAATAGGTTTTAATTGGATTTTTCAAAATTCCAAAAATACGTGATTGAGTTACATGTACTTTGCTATATTTAGCTCTCAAAAAGCAGCTACACCATGAGTAAATCAATAATCCAGACATTCTAGGCATTGTAAGCATAAATCTCTGCCACATGTTCGCATTTCCTTATGTCTCACCAAAGGCACTTATCTAAAGAATGGGAACATTTTGATGATGATAAAATAATGAGGCACATTTGACAGTATAGTTTATTAGAAATGGTCTAGGTAAACCTGGAGTTCCAAAAGAAGAACTTCACTGAGAAAAATATAAATACATCATGATATATTGCCTTTCATTTGTACTTAAAAGGAAAAGCACTAATTCATTTTCCATGTAAAACCTTTCATTACCTACTCAGCAGAATCCATAAAAATAAATGCTAGTGGGAGAAAAACACACAACAGTACTTTCGGAAAGAAGAAATGAATATAAGAAAAAATTTCAGATTCTAAGGAAGATTTTCAGGGCTCTTTAGTTAAGTAAAAAGAGAATTGACCAAGAGCCTTGGAAACTCTTGATGACTATAGATATCCAAGATTCTAACTAAAACCAGGAGAGATGCCTTCTTCAGGTCTATTAACAACCAAATAAATCTATGTATGCCTCTCTTGGAAATAAACATACATCCCTGGTGACTACCAACTCCAGAAATTCATTCTTGTTGGCATCTGTGAGAAACAAAAGATATAAGAACAAAAAAGGAAGAGCAAAGCAAAATTAAGGACAAGTTTGTTTCCTTTTTCTGGAGACTGTAAATAAATTTCAGTTCACATCATGGAAAATAAAGCAAAATAAAACAAATTAATGAAGGGAAAAGTTAATAGTATCCTTTGAAAGATTTTCAAATTTTGATATAGATTTTTATTAAGACAAGAATTCACTGTTTTGCCAAATGATATAGACATGATACAGTAAACTACCCCCAGGAAATTGTTTGCATATACAAATATTTCTAGGAATCCTGAAAGAACTTTTTGATTAATAAATTGTTATTTAGTCTGACTATATGTAACCATGGTTTAAAAGTTCCAAGAATGGGCAAAATGATTTTCTGACCATTTGACTATTCCAAGGACTTCTGATGGCAGAGCTTATGGTGTTGCATTAGAATGAATTTCCAAGCCCTTATCCAAATGTACTCTGATGCATTACTTTGAGTGCTTATCATGGCTTCATATAGCTGAGAGCATCTCTTCTCAAGCCAAATAGAATATAGGTATTTATGATTCATTTAGACAAGATTCTTTATGCTAAAGAAAATAAGGTCTTTGTGTACTTATGTGCCTCCTTAGGGTGTCGTTGCTGATACCTCTCCCCAGACAGTGGCACCTTCATCCCAGGATACCAGTGGTCAGCAGCAACAGATAGCAGTGGACACATCCAACGAACATGCACCTGCATATTCTTACCAACAGTCGAAGTAAGTTTGGGCTATGCTAAGCTCTTCCCTTCAAGATCAAACATCTCAAAATCACTCTTTCAAGTATATCCATTAGTTTTTGCTGCAAACATACCACCCCAAACTTAGTGACAAACATTTATTTAGCTCTCTATTACATTGGCTGGTTCGGACTGACTTCAGATGTCTGTTTCTTCTGACCTTGGCTGAACTCCAGAGTCTGGGTCAGTTGCTGATCAGCCCCCTAGCTCTCTTTCAGGGAGGTGGCTGGTTGTTGATTGGGTGATGGAATTGAATGAGCCACATGTTTTTTGATCCTTCAGCAAGCTAATTGCAGGGAAGTCTCAGAATTTCCAGGGCAGCAACAGAGGAAGCCTAAAAAGATCAAGCATTCCTAAATTCTGTTTGTGACCCATGGGCTATTATTGCACTGACCAAAACAAGTCACATGGCCAATCAGAATCAATGTAGGTGGTCACTGTGAGAGGGAAGCATTGCACTCATTTTCACCAAAGGCACATGTTTATCCTAAGAATTAAAACATTCTGATAATAATAAAATAATGGGGCACATTTGACAGTGTAGTTTATTAGAAACAGTCTAGTTAAAAATTGGAAAAATTCTAGTATTTGCTTCTGAAACTGCATAGTGAAATTCCATTTTGTTCTCAGTCTCACCATTCTTAAATGAAAATAGTAACACTCCTCTTGCAGGGTTGCTTTGAACACCCAGTTAAATGTTTGTGAAAAAAGGACGTCATAAAATACAAACCATAGAAAATAGGTTCCTACTTAGGAGTTAAGTGGCAAAGAAAAAAAAATCAAGTACTCAGAATTACTCTTGAAAGTTCTCAAGACACTCAAAATAAATTGCCTTTGTGTTGAATAAATATATAGACTAAAATTTGAGAGCTTTTCATTTGAAACCAAAGGAATTAACAATAGTAAAGTCTGCATACAGATGACTTGACATGCAAACTACTCAACTTTGTACACTACAATCAAACCCCTGATGAACAGAGAATTCCCGGATGATACTCTCAGTAGTTTTGCTCCATTTCTTGGTCATTTTGCTTGTTAACAACAACGACAAAAAATTATCTTGACACTCGTTAGCACAGTAGGAAGACTTTATTCAGAATTATTGCAGTGTGTCAAGACTGTCACAAAAGGGAAGAGAGATTGGGCTCAACTCAAAATAGAGCAAAGGCAGGTGGAGATTTATAGCCAATCAACAGAGGGAAGGGGTGAAAGAATGGAAAATCACTAAAAGGAGACAGCAGGAGCTGGGAATTATTGCTAAACTGACTTAATCAGATTCTTACTGAAAGAAGATCAAAAATGGATAAATCAAAGATGCCAGATGAGGAAATGGATTAGATATTAAGGATGATTCCATGTCTTTCAAGGATAGGGAGTTCTGGCTAAACTGACATAATAAATAAACTGACATAAACAAACAAAAACATAAAAAATGTAACAGAAACATATAAAAAATAAACTGATATAAACAAGCATAATGAGGAAATGAGGGGTTCTATGACCTAGAACTTTCTACTAGCAGCTATATAATTTCTGGATGAATGAAAACAATGTCTTCTTTCATCCAGTCAGCAATTATTTTTTGAGTACCAATGTGACAATATTCTAAGTGCTAGGAAAAGATCAATGAAAAAAGCAGATTTCTCACCCACTCTCTTAGAGTTTATTTTCTACTTATAATTAATAAATCAATCAAAATTTTTTTTTAAAAAAGACAGAATTGCAAAACAGATTATTCAAATAGTCCAGGGAATATGAAGTGATGAGATTCAACTCCCAGGATTTAGTGTTGGAGAAGGCCTCTCATACAGGCCTGGGTTCTGAAAGACAATTGGAAGCTAATCTTGGGGAAATTTGGAAGCAAGGCATTCCAAGGCGAGGAAACAGGCCATTTGGAAGCCCTTGGCAGGAGTGTGAGGCTGAGGTGTTGCAGAAGAGAGGAAACAGTTCCAAGAGAAAAAAATCAAACAGACCAGTTGGTACCAAGCTTTTGCCCCTTAGACACTTGACTCTATAATCATACTTGGTTTTATCCAAAATAAACTCAGAACTCTTGGGAGGGCTTTAAAAGAAGAAATGATATTATTTAATTCACAAAGGATGACTCTAATACCCCTGGAGGCTGAGTGTAGAGGGATATATTTCAAGGATGACTTTCAGGATGCAAACTTCCCCCTTCTTGCAAGTGTCCAGAGCTTCCTTCTTTCCCTGCCCAATTAACTGAGCTTTAGTTTCCCCAACTTGCACAATGAAGTGCTCTCTTCCTTTCTCAAGGACAGCCTCACTCAGGTGTAAAGCTCTTTTCCATGGTCATTTTATGATGTTGGGGGGAAAGGTATTCTATCAAATTCAGAGGGAGTATCCCTGCCTTTCCCAGATTCTGGTGACAGTTTCTATATCTACTTCCAGGGCCAGAGTCAATTTCATATGCTGTACAGCATCACACCAGTTGTACCAGTAGGCATGGTCTGTCTTCAAGACGTACAGTCTAGGCTGAGATTTAGTTCTCCATGTTCACAAAATATGCATCCTGTATGGAAGAAAATGGAAAGGACTCTCTTTTAAAGCACTATAGTAATAGGAGAATGCATTTCATTTTCCCTCTCTTAGTAAACCTTGGTGGAGGTTTTGGCAACTGGAGCCTGAGTCTTGAAGGAAGGAGCAACATTTCACAGGGTGTCACAGCTTGATCAAAATCCCAGGGTGGGAAGGGAGCACAGAATGTTTCTTTGAGAAGTGGAGGCAGAGTAGTAGAATTGTGTGAAAAAGCTGATTAGCCCTAGATGGTTATATCAGGTGCCATACTGAAGTGCTTGGATGACATTTCCTTTGTTCTATGACTACTCTTCTGATTAAGGTAGGCAATGAATTTGGTAGGAAGGGAAACCGACAGTGCTGTTATTGCTATGACTTAGGAAAGCAGCAGCAAAGTTCTAAAGTGTCCCAGTGGTGGGTGTAATGGTGGGAAGAGGAAGGTGGAGTGGAGGATAGACTGCAAGAAGAAAAAAAAGACAAATAAGACTTCAAAATTCAAAAGGAATCAATGAAGCTGTTCATGCCAATAATAGAAGCAGATGAGATAAAAAAAAAAACCTAGGAGGGTGTGACTGTCCAGAGAAAGACAGGAATTTACTTATCCTCATGAAGAATCAATCCCAAGAAGCTCTACTCCTTGATATATTTGAGGAAATCTGAGTCTAAGCACATACAACTTTCACTATTGAAATATATTTAAAAGTTGGTTACATACCATGGCCATTTCTCTTGAGCCAGGGATTTTTATGGTTGATGATGCTGAGTTTTCCAAAGATAATAAATATCCAGAAATGAAATCTCCTATCCCATGTCCTCATGGTGGTAAAAATTATGAGGAGAGTTTCCTTGACTGGAGGAGTTAGGTTCTGCATTCCTGCAAGAACCTATGTGACAGGATGTTCTACAGCTCATACTCAGTGCTACAAAAGGCCAAAGATGAAAGCACTCTGGAACGTGGAACATTTCAAAAGTATGACATGTGAAAACCACTTGTATTGTCCTGTGGATATTTCTTTAAACCTGGTAAAAATTGTCATAGATCCTGTGTATATTCTCAATTTCCTCTTTGGGGCATGATACAGTCTTAGAAGCTCTTGACTTGAAACAACAAAAACAAAATGGCAAATGAAACAAAAAAATATACTAGGACAAACACATGTGTGCACAGCAGTCCCTCCTAGATTTTATAAAAGGAAGTAATTCATGAGACTCCATCCAAGATTTTATCCATTTCAATCAAGAGAACCTGACCTGGGTCATAGTAAGACAGATTCTTCAGAGTCATTTAAGGAAGACACTGGGAATTGAGCTGAGCATTGGGTCATGCCAAGTGGGTTCCTGTTCTTTAGTAAGCATCACTGGGAAGAGTTTGAGGGATGCAAGATCACCCTCAGAGTCACTTATTAAGAAAGCTTTTGTTAGAAATCAGGCACAGAACAACTTATATAGCTTGCAGTGAACACTTTACTAAGTGCTCTGTTCTTTAAAGTTAACTAGCCATACCTGGCCTGAAAAATTCTCAGGTTAGATTCAACCATTTTCTAGATGTAGGACTATGTTGTACTTATAAAGGCCACCAGAAGTCTACTCCGTGACAATTATGATTTGAGATCCATCCTCAAGCAGCATCTTAAAATTTGTTGTAGTCTATACATTTCCCTAAATTCTTCTTATATCCTTCCTTTTCTAGTATAATGGAGAGTATCTCTGAAATAGCCAATCCACATTATCTTAAATATGCCAAATTTCACAAATGGCAGCTCATTTCCAACATCATTATGCTAATTAACATGCCACTACTTTCATTAGGCAACCCATTTCTAATAATCATTATGCTAATGGAGATATGGATAGCTTAAAGTACCTGTACAGACCTCTGGCCTTTCTGATTAAATGCTAGCTGACCTCCCGTGGGGTGTGAAATTCTGATTAGGGCCCCTAAAAAGTAGCTTAACACATCACACAAACATTTAATACCAAAGCATCTATGCTGAAGGTACTGTGAAGTAAACTACATCCATCACGACCAAAATTACAAGAGAAAAGTTTGAGAAATATAAATGATAGGCTTGTGAATTAAGGGACTATATTTGTGATCTATCTATTCCAGATTCCACACTAAACTATAGGACCTCACTTATATTTATAGTTTCTTGTTTTGCTTTGTTTTCTTTAAAAGAAGCTATTGATGCAAAAGGGACTCTCTGCTCTTATTTCAGGAGGAAATGGTCACTGAGTTTATTTTGAAAGTTCTATGGAAATTCTAATTTTCACCCAAGATATCTGTTTGTTTGTTTTTGCGTTATATAAGAAATCTCAAAACTAACTAGGATCTGAAAAATGTGTCTTCAAACAAACTTAAATTTTATTGTACAGAACCATAAGTCCTTTGTTCCTATTCCACCTTTGTGACACCTCAGTTATTACTCAGTTATTTGGAGCTTGATTTTTCTCTTCATCAAAGTGAGAAGATTGGGTCATTATTCTCCAAACAACATAAATTAGGTATCTAATGCTGGGGGAAAATTTACCACCATGCTCTGAGTCAGGGTTGGTAAGTGCCCAAAGCACTTCCTAGTCAAATTATGTTGGAATACACTGCTTTAAACTAAGCCAAATGCTTTCCTTAAGCACAGCTCTCACCAAAGCCATTAAAATACAGTATTAATGAGCTGGACCTGGTGGCCCATGCCTATAAATCCTTGATATTAGGAGACTGAAGCAGGAGGATCTCAAGTTCAGGCCAGCCTGGGCAATTTAGCAAGACCCCTTCTCAGAATAAAAATAAAAAGGATTGGGGATATAGTTCAGTGGTAGAGCACTCTTGGGTTCAATCCCCAATATCGAGGACAAGATAAATTCTTCCAACACTTTATTTCCTGAAAGATTACATCACATGTCACCTTCTTCCTATGGAATTTCAAGATATTTTTTTTAAAAAATGTTAAATTATTAAAGAAGTTTAACAACATTTTAATCATCTACATGTTGATTATTTTGATAGTAATATAAAGCATTGTGTTACTTAAACATTTTTTTATGCTGATCTACTTCTTTGTGCTTTAGCCATTTGTTTAGTTTACCTGTAGACAAGCCAGTATTGGGAATTTAGTTTATAGGTTTTCGCCAAACACTGGACTACAGAATACTTCTTTTTACATAGCATCACATGAAGCTGGTCTGTGAGAAATTACTCTAGGAAACACTAAATCAATACTTATTAAATACTAAATTCTAACTTTCAGAAATTATGGTTTGCTATTTCCCAATCTATTAACTATTTTTTGTTGTTTATTTTGTTCTGCGTTTTGATTTCTATTTGTGTTTTTGTCTTTTCTGGAGAGGGTGTTGATGTGAGGATTCAAAATGAGTCTATGTTTTTAAACTCAGTCCAAATCCTAGTCCACAAATATTCACTCCAACTTAAAAAATAGTATTGCATTTTCTTTTTATACCTCAACTCTCCTCTGGCTAATGGAACCGCATGAGCACCAAATTCTTAAAAATGGTCAGTCTAGGGAAAATGTGTAAATTATACTCATGAGTCACACTACATTGTGTCCAGTGCTTTACTGTTTGCAAAATTTTCAAAACTCATCTTTTTCATGTTAATTACCCTAAGTTTCAACTTACTTTCTTATTATTCTCAGTGTCCAATTTAAAATGTTCTCGATACTAATGATTTAAGAACTTGAAAACTTAGATTGCTTGTTTTATTAATATGGGTGCAACCCAGAAGCACTGTGTGATTGTACACATTCACACTTCATCTAAGGAAGAGGGGAGGGAGTGGAGAGAAGTGAATTGAATTCTGTTAAACAGCAACAGCTTTTTCCTTTCAACTTCAGCTAGGAACTATGAATGTGTCAATTACAGCCATTATTTCTCCTCCTCTGTTCTCAGGTATCAATGAGGACCCTTTAAGGACAAAGCAAATTATGGGAGGGTACTATTGGGAATTATTGTACAAGGTTCTAAAATTTAGAAGCAACTCCAGCTTAACTCTCATTTTACATATAGTATACACGTATGTTTGGGTTTTTGTTTTTTTGTTTTTTGTGTGTTGTTTTTTTTTTTTTTTTTTTTGTTTTGGTACTAGGGATTTAACCTAGGAGCACTTTACCACATCCCTGGCCTCCCTTTTTTGCTGATTTTATTTTATTTTTTTCTTTTTGATCCATTGTGCACAAATATTTTAAGACAGTGTCTCACTGAGTTGCTGACGCTGACTTTGAACTTGAGATCATCCTGTCTCAGCCTCCTGAGTCGAGTGGAGTCACTAGGATTACAGGCATGTGCCACCGTGCTCACTTAACTCATAAATGCAGATGCTCCTGAGATCAGTGCATATTGAGGACTTGAGCAGGGGGTGTCTTTTACTCCCCCACTGAGCAAGACAACATTAATGGAGCTGCTTATTATAGAGATTCTTCTCTTTATCGTACAGTGGAAAATGGAAATGGGAATAAAGAACAGACTAAAACACAAAACCAAGGAAAGAAAAATGTGTGTTCTCATAGAAAGACAGATTTTAGAAATAAATGGAGTCAGCCTACAGTTTTCAAAGGAGAAAGAGAGCTAAAACATTGGCCAGGGTTTTCATAACTACTACTAATAAATATTGTTGCTATTATGAGAATTCTAATTGCATTCTTTCTTAGAAGAAATTCCATTTCTTCATGTAACCAGGGGATGGGGGGGCAGGGAATGATGTATCCTCAGAAACTTTAACTATTGGTAAAAATTGAAATATTCACTTTGTCAATTAGTTGCTTTTCTTGCATGATTCTAGGAACAAATTAATTAGGTCCCTAATAGTCACAGCTGGCTCACATGATGGTTTTATGCAAATTAAGAAAAAGAGACCCTTTGAGGCCATTTCAGGCAAGATATTATCCAGTTTAAAACACTGTTGATGACATTATGTGAATTTCAATAAGGTCCATCCACTTGCTTAGGGCAGATGCAACCCTGTATCAGATTGTATAGATTTGGGAGAAGATAGTTGACTGAAAGTTAGCCCCCTTCCCTCAACGATGCATCTTATATAGTAAGCAACCTGTATTCCTGTAGATAACAATCCTTTTTAAATGAAGTATGAAAAGAACCTGCTGAGTTTCTTGCTGTCATCTGTACCCTGAGGAAAGAAACCTTCATTTAAATGTGACCTGCCTTCAGAGAGAGTTGTATTCATCTGTTTTCTGTTGCTATACCAAATTTACTAAAGCTGGATAATGTATGAAGAAAAGAGGTTTATTTAGCTCACAGTTTTGGAGATGGAAAGTCCAGAATTGAACAATCCCATCTCTGTGGCCTCTTATGATAACTCCTTTGGCATAAGGCGTCATGGTGGGAGTGTTAAAAGGATCACATGATGAGAGAAGAAATAAATAGGGAGGAATGAGATTTGCTCTTTATAACACCTCGCTCCCTCATCAACTATCTCAGGATCCCATGAGAACTTCAATCCCTTCAAAGGCACACACACAATGGCCTGCCACTACGCTCCATGTCTTCAAAGTTCTCACCCCTCCTCCCACGTTTCCACACTGAAGATGGAGATTCCAAAACATGAACCCTTGGAGGACATACTCAGACCACATCCAGACCGTAACAGGATTTCTGTCTCTCTGGGCCCTATTCAATGATTGTTTATAATATGTATTGCTTTAGAATCCAAAGGTACTCTTGGTCTATTTACCTTGATTCTTAATATGAACAAATTCTCCAGCTTGATCACATATTTATGTGAAATTGGCTGCCTCTGACAATTTCACAGGCTACACATGCTTTTCAGGTTTCTCCCTTGACCATGTTCTATTGAAAGAGCTTGATATCTTTTACAACCCTCAGTAGAAAAGAGCACAGAAGAGAGTTTCAAAGATGCTTTGGTATAATAGTCACTCTTATTCACTTCTTTTCACAGACCATAAACAGAACTGAAGAATGTTCATCTGAAACTTTGCCTTGAATGAAGAAACTTCATTGAACAAGAAGTTAGTTGGCTTCCAGTTTGCACAGACGTCAATGGAAGGCTTTTTTTTTTTTTTTTAATTTTATACTTTACTCAGTGAAAACAAAGTTTTTATGTGCTGTGCAAATGGTTCCTTCATGTGGTCTGACAGTTTATTTTTGCCATCCTTTTTTTATGATTAAAGAAAAAAATCCCAAGAAGAGAGAGTGAAACATCAAAGGCTGATGTTTTATCTAGAAGAACATTTAAATTCGGAATTTACCTGAAAGTGTAGATAGATTCCTTTTTTAAAAAAGAAAACAGAAAACCTGATGTCAAGAGGTGGGCAAACAGAATTGGAACAAATTGTCTTGCTCAGTAACTAAGCTACTTTCTCTCTTTTTCCTTTCTTGTTGAAACCTAGTGGGGTTTTATTTTATTTTATTAATTTTTTTTTAGAAATATGTAGGTAAGGTTTATCTTGAATCTTAATTGCCTTAATTTTAAGGACGTCAAAGGCTCTCAAGGCAAGCTGTCAACGTCTTGTTAAAAAAAAAAAATCAAGAAAAATGGAAATATTGTGCCAGCTGTAACTGGTACAGAAGTTTAAGACTATGAGTTTTTAGGGTGAAAAAAAAAACTGTACAGTTTAAAAGAAAATGTTTTTTCTTCATTTGAAGAAAATTTGTTGATAAAAGAAACCATGGCAACTGCAAGAATTGGGAAATGCTGGGACTTTTCATGAACTTTGTCTTAAGTGTTGACACAAATCATTCTAGAAGGCTAAAACATTTTACGGTAAAGTTATTAATGTTGGTTTAAAAACAACTGCATTAGAAATAATGCGTGTTTGGGGGGCAGAATGCAGATTTTTTTTATTTACAAAGCGTGATTGCTAGCAAAAGCATTAGTGCTTTTTATCTTGCAGTCTTTTTTATGAGCTTTACAAAGTTTTTAGTCAGCTTTGCTTGTCACATTGCAAAACCTAGCTTAAGAGCATTAAAAAAAAAAACTTAAGTAGATAGGAGCTTATGGTCAAAAAGTGCAAAAAACAAAAAAAGCAATAGATAGAGAAATTGTTGACAATTTCTGTAGTCTTTCCTAGTTGTGATCAAATTCAGCCTATGGATGGCCTATTTTATACCAAAGATGAAGTGACACCCTGTTACAGTCCAGAGGGTAGAGGTTGTTAATTCTGTTTTGTTTTTAAATTTTTATTTGACCTACATGGCCGGACCAGTTCTTACTTTGTCATTTGTTGAAACTACCTTCCACTGGTGTTTTACATACTGCGAAAGGAAAAAAAAATGAAAAAAAAAAAACTTTTTTCTTTTTTTTTAAAGTCTATTTGTCAATAGTAGAAGCTTGTACTTGCTGTGTTCAACAGTTATGGCAAGGAAAGTTCTGGGTACCAATTGATAGAATCAAGCAGCTTTAAATCCTGTGAGCTTTTCTGGTTCCTTGCTAACTCTCTTCAGTAGTGAAACCTGTTGCCAATGGCCACCAATAAGCTGAGACACTTGTTTAACAGGTTTGAATTTCTTTATTTGAATTTTGAGCTAAAGATGCTTCCTGAACATGATCTGAAAGGTCACTTGTCAGAAAAGCTGAATGATGATGTGTGCAATGGTGAGTGGTCTCCTGAAAAGGTCTCATGTTCATAACAGTCTTCCTTCTAAATTCTAGCACCTCCTGGTTTTGTCTTCTCACTTCAGTCTTTTGTCATCATCCACACTGTGAATAGCCACCTTGATTCTGCAATTGAGGAGGGGGTATCTTCTTTTTGCCTCTTTTCATTGTGTTTTTATATCTTGGTGTTGCCAGAAAGACAGACAAAACAGACCTTTCATTTCGGTTCATTTATCCGAGGCAAGCAGGACTAATAAGATTGAGGGTTCTCTTAAATGGAATTTAGGGAAGTTCTGAAAATGCTAGTTGACAATCAAGAAATTGTACGATTTATATCAATAAGAACCAAAAGAATTAGGTTTGATCAATGAAAAATGCCAAAGGAGACACTTGCATTTAGAATGATGCAAAAGTTCATTTAAAATTAAATCGACTTACCTAGAAAACATCTTTGCATTTTTGATTCATCAAGTCCATGTTCAACTTATACAGTCTTACCCAAAATTAAAGACAGTAGAATGGAATTTTGCTAATTGAACCAATTGCTAAAATGGCTTTGTGAATGAATCATTTTAATCAAATAGGTGAAAATCTTTTTGCAAATTGAAGTCCCAGGAATCTGACTTAGTCCATAAGGAAGAAGGAAATGCATAAATTGCACTATAGAAGAAAACAGGGTAGGCTTTTTAAAACTAAAAAATTCAAAATGTAAATCATATTCCTGTTAGAGCAATATGAGTAAGGAGGGGGACTCAAAAAAATTGTCATTTTTTTTCACTATTTAAATGGACCCTGGTTCTCTTATTTGCAACCCCAGATATCCAAAGCTCAAACCTAGAGACTGACTCCCTGTCTCTTCAAACTAGTAGCAAAAGTGTATCCAAGAAAATGTCACATGTGCTACAGAGAAATTCAACTGGTCACACCCTTCCTGATGGTTTTCCATGCTTTAGAGAGAATCCTAGAATGACTCATTCTTTGGTATCCTTCAGCTTCCCATGTATTGCAAGAGTGGCACTTAAGTCTGACCTTTGAAGAGTGGGCCCCCAAGTTATAGGAGGTATAAGAAAACATGTTTGGAAACTGTATTTTCTGTTCCTCCTTTTCACTCTCTGAATTCTTTGTATAAATAAGGATTATCCTAGGCATAATTCATTTGAATATGAAACCAACATGCTTTCCTTTGTTTATGTAAAAAAAAATACCAAAAACCTATATTAATGTGATACAAAGAAAGTCTCATTTACACAATCAACAATGAGGCTAAAGAGGTAGCTACCATGTGGCTGATGAATGTGCCTAGGTAACTTCCTGTTTCTATTCAAAACTGCTGCTTTATTTATACATTCAGAAACATTTTTTTCAACTACAAAATTTCAGTAATCTCAATTTTTTTAAGCCACTTCAGGCAAAAGGAAATTACCTGTCATTTTATGTGTCCATGTATGTTTTGTGTTTAGATTGTTTATGTCATGCCATTCTATAAAATTTCAAACCAAAAAGAAAAAAAAAAAAAAAGAAGAAATGTACATGCTCAAATTTGCCCCCCTTTTCTGTCATCTTACCTAAGAACTGTTTCCAAGTGTCCAGTTTGGGGTTGGTGGGTATGGGCGGGGGGAATCCACAGGTAAGCAGTGCTACTCTATATGAAAAAGAAAACCAAAATATTTGTTCAGTATATGTGGACATCAGCATCTTAATCTAGTCCACAGTATAGAGTGTGGTGGTTTTAGTACAGTTTAAGACTATAACTTTTTAAAGTTGAAGTTAATTTTCCAAGTATTCTGATTCATCCTATTTTCAAGTATTTATTGAGATGTCTCAAATTGTTCTTTATGACTACAATTGCCAAGACTTAGCCTTCACATTAGGAAACAAATTAAAGCCACAATCCATTATAAGACAAACACCGTCTCATCTAAACTCGGCTATATGGTCAGTGGAAGAATGGTTTCTTCTAATGACATGGTGCTGTTAGGAGAAGCAATGTGTGTAGTAACTGGACATTCACAGTGCATGGCCATTATCTTCTAAGGACAACTAATGGAGCCCAAGAGAAATAAAGTCACAGGAACAAGTGCTGAGGGCTGCTTGTCCTGAATGTTGACATGTTTTGAATATTGGAAAGTCACAAAATATTCAAAAGAAAAATCCTCCACCTGATTTCAATTTGGCTAGAATTAGTTGGTTTTCTTGGTAAATTTCAGCACTTGAGAATATTGTCTCCATATTTCATTTGAATTAATTCTTGTGACTTTAACAGACCTGCCACCTTTGAAAGCATATGACTCACTTCCACCCCTTGTAATGCAAAACTACTTGGTTTTAAAAGCATTTCCATTAGAAATGCAAGGCTGAGAGCAGGAGAAAGCTGATGGAGCAGACAGTTCGCATTATTTCACTATGCCAACAAAATACATCATGGGCCCTATTGCCAGACTGCTCTAAAATCACTTTCAGCTCATGAATGACCAAGAAGAGGACTTCATTTTGTCCCTCCACCCCAGAAATTTTATTTGAATAATAATAATAATAAAATAATTAGGGTGCCTATTGTATACCTAATTACTTTTGCACTGGTCCAAAATCCCTATTGCTGGAAAGGGAAATTTTCTTGAAATAGGACCCTTGCGAATTTCTTCATGACTAAAAAGAAGTTACAATGATCTGTCTAGAATGATTATGATGTTAATACACTAAAAATGCATTTGACAAATCGGTCTCATTCTTGAGTGCATGAACCACTTCAGATGAACTGATAAGCAGAGAAAATTTCTTAAGTATATTCCAGTGGTCAGTGTTTTCTTTTTATATGATTTCAAATCAAGCAAAGGGGCCATATTTATATACATGTATAATAACATTCAGCAAATTTGAGGAATCACATGTTGCAATATGTTAGTAACATGTCATAGAATATTTTGACTACAGTAGAAAGGAAAGGATGAGACTTTGGTTTTCCTTTTATGTGGCTGGCATGCTTCAAAATTTTGAGTCCAATGGAACTGACAGCTTCTCGCTTCAATCTGAGGGACTGACAGAATTTAAACCAGTCTCATTGATTCTGTACACTATACCCTTCCTCTGGCAAAGCGATAATAGGATTTCATTAACAAATACATTTGCTTTACAAATGTCATCCTCTATGGCATTGGAAGACAGTTGGGTCTGACTCAAGATTAACATTTCTTACCAAACTTTTAAAAGTATAAAATTGGTCCCTTAATCCAAATGTTATTGGTCATGACTATAATATGTGCGTGTTGCATGGAGTTCAGGAAAGTATGACAACTAAATACCAAGTCCCCATGGGGTCCCAAAGAACTTTTACGATGTGGGAGAGGGGAGTTCACCTCAGATTAACAATTTCTTTTATCATTGGTTTTATACCCCAACATGGAGATGTTCACTATCACAAGAAAGGGATGGTTGGCTTCTCAATATTTGCTTCTATGTATTTCTGGGAGGGAAAATACCTTACTGGATCAAGAAACGTTTCTTCCATTCAGGAAGCTTTCAAGCCAAAACACTGGTGGGATGGAGCTTGTTGTCTGCAGGAAGAACCCCAAGGCCGCTGAGTCACACTTGAGCTTTTCCTAATACTGCCCCAGTTTCTGCATTTTGCAGAAATACAATCACTCTCAATTTTTGAAGGGCTAATTATCTACTTTGTGGATGTGTTTTTGTCTTTTCTTCTCAAGGATGAGCCCTTGGGTTCTGTTTCCTTTCACTATTATTTCACCCTGAGGGTGGAAAAAGAAACAATTGGAAATAAAATTCAAATCTGTCTACTTTATTTCTTCTTAAATTTTGTGTTATGGACAGAGTTTGAAAGAAATCATTGGCAAAATTAATGTTACTGCATTATACACACACCGTGGATTTCAATAATTCATAATGTTCGTTTTCCATTCACCACAAACAATTGAGAGTTGGCTGTATTCTTGCAGAATAAAAATGAAAAAAAAAAAAACAGTGGTAAAGAAATTGGCTTCCCTCAAAAGAAGCTTGTTTGTGTTTCATTCACTCTACTGATATTTAAACCAGTAGAAAAGATCAACACAATTTGTTTTGATGATATAATAGTAACTCTTGGTTAAATGTACACTCTTATCCCTATTATAAGTCTTTGACCAAAAAGAAAAGGAAAAAAAGATGCATTTTTTTCTTTGCATTGCTATATCAAGGCTGAATGACTTTGACACTCCAGTGGATATTTTTATGATCACATTGAAATAAGTTCAAAGTTTAACGATAGTGTTATACTTTGTCCTTAACCCCTCAGTCTTAGATGATTGAGAAAGATGCTCTGTCCTCCTCCCCAAAATGTGTTATTTCTTCATACACACACAAAAAAAAAGAAAAAAGAAAAAAGAAAAAAAGAAGAAAGGAGTTATTCTATACCTTTTAGGAACTGTGATAATTATTTCAAAGAGATACTTGGAAAAGTTTTCTTCACTCTGAAAATAAATGCTTCCCTTTATTTAAAAGGAAGAATATAATTGGAATCTTAATTTTAAGAAAAATGTGTAAAAGTACTTGTTATGATATGACATATTCAGTTTCTAAGAAAAATAGGACACAGCTTCTTTTTAAAACCCTTATTTTAGGCCATAGTCAACATCATGGAACTTCTGAAACATCGTTGTTTTAAACTTTATTTCAGAGCTTTTTAATTTTTTTTTTTTTTTTTTTTTTTTTTTTTGTACTGCTGTCTCTGACTGTCGAGGAAAGTTCTGTAATTCTGTGGTGTTTCTGGTTTTATTTTTAATTTTTTTTCATCTGTACCACAGTCCAATGAGATACCATTTCCCCTATTCCTTGGGCTTTCTGTAGATCAGTGGATGTTAGGTTTAAATTTCTGTTTTCTTTGATGAAGCTTTCAATAAAAAATGACAATAAAATCAATCAAGTAGGGTTGTTGTGTTTGTCTGCACTCTTCCAGAAACCTGTTGGGGGGTGGAGCGGGTGTGAGGGGCTGTGTTTGTATGTAATTCCATACTGCTGGAATTCCGCCAGTAAAGGGTCATCCCCAGTAACAAAAAGTGAGACAGGAGAGAACATTCTATTCATGGAAGGGGGCCTGAGAAAATCACTGGAGACTTCAGAGGGAGTCCCCAAGTTCTCTTAGGTCTTCCCTTGCCTCCCAGTGATTCCTACTTCTTATGCCACGGGGTTCAGAAACCATCCAACTCCCATCTCCAAATAAGCCTAATATCCAGCAGTCACTTGGTACATCTTGTGTGAAGGCCACAAGGGATTGAGTCATCTATATAACAATAAAGAAATTTCTTTTGACACCCTTGGATTATATTCCTGCAAGGATTAAACTCCAGGCTAACCAAGTTAAGAAGTGTCCATTTCTCAACCTAGGGTTGATTATGGTAAGCAAATAATTATGACCAATATTTCTCTGATCAAGAATTATCCAAGCTATCTTGGAGCTCACGTTCAAGGGCCAAGAACTATTCCATGCTATAATGCTCTTTTGCTGTATTGATCAGGAATATTCTCTCATAGAAAACAGGAAAACAAATGGAATGAATAAAATGCATGATTCATTAAACAGCAAAGGAAGATAAGAGATAATTCGAGAAAGTGTGTGAGTATGAACAAAACTATAAGAAGATAAAGCAAGTAAGAACTATATATTTCTGATGCACTAAATATACATGAGAAATCTGTTTTCATTGCTAAAACAAAACACATTAGACTGGGTAGTTTATAAACAACAGAAGTTTATTATTCATACTTCCAAATCCTGGGAAATCCAAGATTAAGCTGCCAATGTTTGTGTTGTTTGGTGGTGCCTTTTATGTATCCTCACGTGACAGAAGTCCCCCGATGTCCGTTTTTGGGGGGCACTAACTTCACTCAGGAGGGTTGTACCCTCATGACCTAATCTATCTCCCATCATCTTGGAAGTTAGGGTTTCACTATGAAATTTGAAGGGGCACACACATTCAGGCTTTAGCACCATTTTCCATTATAGTTTATTTAGAACAATGGTTCTTTATTGTTTGTTTTGTGCTTAGGACTTATAAGGAAATAATACCACCCACCACATGCAAAAAAATTTTGTTTCTCATTTCAAGGTATTTGGGAAGAATTTCCTGAAACCTTGTGTAAAATCCTTGGTTTCAAGATCCAAAGAAGAAATAAACAATTTAGTATGCTGTACCTCATGCATAAAATAATCATAATTTTCTGTCCTAATATCTTTATTTTTTAATGTTTTGTAATTTGTTTTCTCTAAGAACTGACTGCTTTGTCAACTTTCAAGAGGTCCAGTAAGTTTCACGTTCCATGATGCTTTCTTTTTTTTTAAGGAATACTAATGAAGATAACATGTAGCTGCTTTCTAAACATAGTGAAGTGAAATCTAATGGCACTTAAATTTAATCTTAGGAGATTTAAAACAATTGTTTTCTTCATGATTGACTTTTAAAAATCTCTAATTAAGCTAAAAGACTGTATTTTCATTTAAATCCTTGGAAACTGAGGAAGTAGCCTCCCAGGATTTTTCTTGAACGCTTAGTGGAAGTTGTAGGTTATAATCATAATAGAGTGTTGCCAGGCGGTACTGCCATATTAGTCTCCTATGGATTCCAAACCCACCTCCCAGATTCTGTGTTCCCAAAGGGAATTAGCACTGTGAGACAGGGCTGTGGGAGCAAGGTCAACATTAACAGTGCCCTCACTCTGCCAGGCACTATTCCAGCTGCTCCCACAGACTTGAATTCACATGACCTTTACAAGAATGCTCTAAAGAAGGTAGGTACTGCCACTGCCCCCACTTCTCCCCTGAGGCTTGAAATGAAATCAAGGACCCACACTCAGAAAGGGCTGGAGTGTATTTTAAAAACAGATTCATTTTCTCAAATCCCTAGTTCCAAAGTTTTCTTCTGAAATGATTCTGGGCAATTAATGCCAATATGGAAGGCACCTGGTGTTGATTCTGTTTTTTTAATCAACATTTTTTTTTTTCCAAACAGTTCACGTTGTGCCAGGACCCATCGTTCCCGTAGCACAGGGGCAGTGGTCATTCATTCTGCTAACTGGTCATGGAAACACAGCACAATTCACATTTTCCATTGGAGAAATAACTTGCCTTTCCGATCTTTTCATGATTTGAGCCTGTCTTTGATTTGCTCTGGAAGGAAAGGGCCTACCTATCAAATAGAGAGGCATAACTTTCCACTGATGCCTTCATTTAACAGCATCCACCAAGTGGACACCCCATACATTTTTAGTCATCAGAGTAGACAGGGATCTTGTCTGCAAAGACGTCACAGTCAAGTAGGTACTGGCTTATTTTAGCATGAATAAGATCAGGGAATTTGTGGGACAATAATTTTAACTCTTTTGTGGTTTGATGCAGAGTAGATGGAAAAACTGCCTGGTCTGAATGCAGTCATGGCTCATCAAGATACCTGGAGGGTCTGCTAGCCTGCTCACTGCTATTTCCTAGTTCTTCCCCTTAGAAGAGTGACTCTTTTCCTTTTCTTAAGTCATCTGGGACATTTAACTCTTTTGATAGCAAGAGGAGTGGAATTTGCCATTCTTGGCTGGCCAGAGCTCTGGTAGGAACTATGACTTATTACCACGGATCTTTCCACAATCACTCCGGGTACAGTGCTGGCCACATTTTTAACATGTTGTAAGTGGGGCTGTGGAAAGTTATATGACTTGGCCAAGTTTTCATAGTGCAGACAGGGTCTAAATTTAGGACATGCTAGGTATAAATGCCAAAGATTTTCCTCCTAATAGTGGTGGATTCACTGATGTGACTTGAAGAGATACCTGGCCCAAAATAACTTTCTTTCACCTGATATTTTATCCTTATAATTTTATTCCTAAAGGTAGACCATAAAATAGTGGAAGTGCTTTAGAAGCAGTGGAAAGATTTTGGATTTTAATTAGACATACCATCTGAGAAACAGTTCTTTTTCTCCCTGAATTTTAGCTTCTTTATCAAAATGCATATATAAATAAAAGAATTTCCGCATATATTAAACAAAAGAATTTATCACAGTATTTATTCTTTTGGCGCTGAGGATTGAACCCAGGGCTACTTTACCACTGAACTATATCTCTAGCCCTTTTTATGGTTTTATTTTGAGACAGGGTTTCACTAATTTGCTTAGGGCCTTTCTAAATTGCTGAGGTTGGGCTCGAAATTGTAATCCTCCTGCCTCAGCCTCCCGAGTCCCTGAAATTACTGGTGTGCACCACTATGTCCAGTTTATCTGAGTATTTATGAAGAGAAAAGAGGCAATGCACATCCAAATCCTACACATAATTTTAACTTTTAAGTTCTGAAGTTTTCCTTTAAAGCACAAGATATTCTTATAAGGGTAACTCCTGAGAGTTAAAGTCAGAGTAATTTCCTGAAAAGATGAAAGGAGGCAAAGGTAACCAGCAGCTATTTTGCAATGTTGCCCAGATTCCAGAGGACAATAATGCCAGGCTTGACATTACCAGGCCCCAAGCCACTAGAACAAGAAAGCACAGAAACTCAGCAGCTAGTTGAGCTCCATTCATCCCCAATTTGGAGGATAATCCTATATCATCATCCCATCACTATTCCTTCTGCCTTCTTGGGACCTTCAACATAGTGGCATCTAATCTAAAGGGAGTGCCTGATGGAAGGAGGCAGGTGGTAGCAATTCAAGATTATTCTACTCATCAGCTAAAAAACTGGAGTGGAGAAACAAGGGCAGGATCTTCAATGGACTTCAAATCCATAAGGTAAGTTTATCCCAAAAAGTGTAAGGGATCATACCAACAAGCAAGTTGCACCAAAGAAATGTTTCCAAGACATGAATTCCAAGTAATGAATTCTTACAATTACAGAATCTGAAAAAGTCTAAAGAGCATGAGATAATGGTTGTAAATATGTGTGTGTGGGCAGGTGTTATATTTGCCTCTTTTTCTTCCTCCATACTTCCTCTGTCCTCATTTGCCTTGTGATTGACTTGTCTGTTTATTTGGATTTTGATTTTACTTTTAACTGGAATATAATAATATCACAAAGAAAAATGCATATACCATAAATGAACCATATGATATTCACAAGCTAATACACAAGTGTACCCCAAAATCACAAAATCAGCATCACCTAGAAAGACACCACTCTCCCCTGTTCTCTTCCACTCACCATGCAAAACTCCCCCTACTAAAGGGCTGAATTGTAAACCCAGAATGATTTTGTCTGGATTTTATGCTATATAATTGCATGTTCTCTTGATTTATTTTGAGCATAGGGATATTATCCATGAAGAAAGGACTAACATTTTTGTCTTTGAAACTCCGAGATAACTATTATTCCTTTGAAAACTACATGTGTTATTCAGTTTTAAAGATGCTCAGTTTCAGAGATTATGTACATGTTTTATGCAGTCTCTTTCACTATTGAGCATCCTTTACAACTAAGGAACAACAAAAATCCTAAACTAAATGTCCTTTAAGAGAATGGTAGCCACAGTCTGAAAGTGGTAGCTGAGTCCCAAGGCAAGCTGGTTGTCAGGCTTCACCCAGGGTTTGCTAGCATGTCACTTATTGTCTGCTTATTCATCAATGAGTGACTCGGGACAGCTGATGTTAGATTTCATTGTGAGACTATCCACAGCCAGAAGTTCAATACACCAATGTTTCTATAAAAGCTCAGTATATGGAATTATATTAAATCAATTCCCACCAACTGAAATGGCAACTCTTTTGTCTTACTATCCTTTTAAAATGTTTAGAGTTTTCTTGCATGGGAGATTTTGCTCTTACTTTCTTTCCTCCTTCCTGATTTAATCCTTTAGACCAGTGGTAGAGATCAATCCGTCTCCTTAGGACATTTCCCAGCGATGGGCTTGGGGCTTGTTTGGGGTGAAGGAATCATCATTCTTTTATTACTGTGGTCCTAGAAGCAGAAATCAAAGACTTTGGGAAACTAACATAAATTCTACTACTTTGGTGATCCCTCCACAGATTTTCTATTAAAGTAAGCATTGTGCTTTAAATATTTTGCAAGAGTCCTCTGATGTTCTCACTAGGCCAAAGTCTGAGTCTCAGGGATGTGGATTTTACCAGTGTTCCTGTCTTTTCTTCCTACTGTAGAGCTGATCCTAGCCACTCCTGTCTCTCTTGGGGTAGAGAGTTCCACTTTTTTTTTTTTCCTATCTTTCTCCTGGCTACAAAAGGCTTCCTCTAGTGTACTAAAGTTACAGTTTTTGTTTTGCTCTTCCCTTCCTACAGATTTAAATCAGGGTTTTTGTCTTTGCTGTTCTTTGTTTTCTTTGTTCTTTGTTTTCCTTAGGGTTTAATTTTTTAAAAATTTCATGGTTATTTAATTTTGTGGTTATTCCCCCAAAAGGAGAGATGACTGTGTTGGCATTTTGGGCAGGAATTTTTGTTTCTTTCCCCCAGCTAGCACCCTGAGGGATGCTTATATCTCCACCTACCCTGATGGGGTTCCTGAGGAAAACTTCTATAGGGAACAAATTCTGTGATACCCGCAGTTCTCTCTACCCAGGGTCAACAACCTCTACCAGGCTACAAGTCATATCAGAAACTCCAAAGAATATTTAGATGAATCATATTACTGGGCATATTACTGAGCTGAATTGTGATATTCAACCCCCAAGCCCCAAAACCTGTGAATGTGACCTTATTTGGAAATAGAGTCTTCAGAAATGTCATTAAATTAAGAAGAGGTCATATTGGATTAAGGTAGGTACTAAATCCAATATAACTGGTGTCTTAATCAAAAGAGGAAGATTCAGTCACAGAGACAAATACAGAGGGAGGAGAGCCACGTGAAGATCAGCAGAGAGATGAAGCCACAAGTCAAGGGATGCCAAAGAGGGCCAGAAGCCACCAGAGGCTAGAAGAGAGGCAGAGAACAGATTTTTCCCTAGAACCTCAGAGAGAACACAACACTGCTGGCACCTTTATTTGAGACTCCAAAATTGTAAGAAAATACGTTTATGTTGTTTTAAGCCACTCATCTGTAGGACTTGATATTTAATGATGGCAGCCCTAGGAAACAAATACATAAGACATGCTGAGAGCCAGCCCCAATCAAGCAAATGCTTAGGCCCTATCTTTTTCAGTAGGTCCTTGTTCTCCCAGATTTTCTTCTAGGAGTCAGCCCCATGATCTCAGTTTTCTTACAGTTGCAAAAAAGTGACTGAACTGCACCCTATTCAATGCAATATTTTAAATGTTTTAAGTACAGAGATTTCTAGCTTTCTACATGTCTGAGGTGAAACTGGAATCCTTCATTATAGTAGTTTAAAATTGCAAAACCTAAATGAAGTCCTTTAAATGAGGCATTTCACTCCAAGGCTAATTTGGAACAAACAGAAAGTTAAGATTCTCAGCTTCTCCAAGCAGCAGTTTCTCTGCTTCTCCACTGTCCTCCCCCCACTTCCAAGGCCCCCAAACGAAAGGAGAAGTGGGACAGAAGGGACAAAGAATGCCGCATTGTCCACTCTCCTTTATCTTGTTTGAGCATTGATGAAACCCAGGGTGCCATGTAAGCAGGACTAATCTGGGAAGACCTGCAAGAACAACCCTGATGGGAGCTGGCCCTTGTCGAAATGGCTTTCATACTAAACTAGTGGAGTCATCACAGAGGGAAAAGTCAAGTTCAAACCGGGAGTCGTGGCTGACAGGTCTTCCAATTGTATTGGGGCAAAGTCTGCCCACCTCTTTACTCTAGACCCTATTATTATCAGTGACTTGTATCCCATACTACAGAGATTTTTTTTTTTTTTTTTCCTGCCAACACTTCTCACATTTTTAGCTAATTCCCTTTTCTGGTATTCAGTTAGGGTATTCACAAAAGTCACTTTATCTTACATAGTCTAGAAAATTAAAATAAACTCCAACTTGAAAATCTTTATACGAAGCCATCCATATTCATGAACAATATGTCTACCCCACTTCTAAATGGGAAATACACCTAAAATATTAAGGGTGAAAAAGAGAATGGGTTATCTAATGGGTAAGGAATCTTTCCCCCCACAGCCCGCCCTGCCTCCTGCCCTCTGTTAAGTTCCTCTCTGTTTTAGCATCACAGGTAGACACCAACACTTCAAAATAGAGACTTTCATCTCAGGCCAACTGTTTAAATTTAAGGTTTCCATTATCGAGTTTATAAGTTTATTTCCTTCACCAGTAAAATAATTAAAATAATAGTACCTACCTCACATAGGTTTCATGAAAGCTACATGAATTATTACATGTAAGGCATTTCAAAGAGTGGTACATAGTAAATGGTCAGCAACTATGGACTGCTATTATCTTATTGGTAGGTTTTACTTCAGTCAAGAGTACAAGGAGTGTCCATCAGCATGCAGTAGTTTAGGTCAGAAACCATTGTAACAGGTAGCCCCAAGATGTCAGATCCTGTTTGCAAGGAGACCAGAGAGTCCAGTTCACATAGTTCTACTGCTTGACCCACAAGAAGTTGGATTTTCCAAACCTCACCTCTTCTAAATCTGGTCACTGTAGTGGTTCTGGTTAGGCTAAGAACAAATTCTCTCATTACAATGAGAGAATAAATAGCTACAATAAATAGCTACAGCTATTTATGGAGGAAGAGAACTAGAAAAAAAGACAGTAGTTTCCATACCAGGTAAAGAAGTGAAAACTCATCTTCAAAGAAAGAGAACCTAGTTCTTATCTGAAGCATCAACAAATATGGTGGATGGCTTGGGTTTAAGACTGTCTTTGAATCAGCTGAACACAGTGCAAAACAGAAAGATACACCTCTCCTGGTTTTTGCTACAGATATATAATGATACTAGAAAATATAAAACTTTTTATAGCGCCAAACAGTTCCTGAAACTATCATAGACATTGTAACATTTATATTCACCAGTACATATGATGCTTACAAAGATGGGAACACTGAGGTTCCAGAGAGCTTAAATGACTTGCTGTGGCAAAATTGTTACATCCTTCCAAGAGTCCATCCACAGTGGAGAACAGAAAAGAAGGCACTATCCGAATTAAAGTCAATGGGTAAAAAATGTTATTTTATACATTTCTTCTGAAGAATTCTTTTCCTTTCTCTTCTGAGGAATTATTGTACTTCTGAGACAGTGTAAGATTGTTCCTGTTATTATAGGAGGTCCGAAACATCTGTCCTACATTGTGCTGTTCCTACTTTACCCATTGTTTATCTCAAACAAAATATGACATCTTTAGAACATATTGATGCTTCTTCCTCCTTTTCTCCTTGTGAACTCTGACCTCCGGCTCATCTCCTCCAGTCAGCTAGCCTCCTTCCCCTCCATGTGGAGGATGAGAGGATGCTGCTCTCCCTGACTCTGCATTCTGCCTCTGGCTATACATGTACATTCCTCACTTGAAAATCTGTTTGCAACTGCTGCCTGCACACCCCAGATCCTGGGCTCTTGAATTTGTGAATGTATTAGATACACTATTGTCTGCAGAACACTTGCCTACAATTGTCCACAGTGAAGCATGATGTCTTTTCTCTTTTTATTTTATTCTTTCTAGATATACATGACAGTAGAGCATATTTTGACATACTATACATATATAGAATAAGTATAACTCGCTCCAATTAGGATCCCATTATTGTGGTTGTATATAATGTGAAGTTACATTGGTTGTGTATTCATATATAAGGATAGGAAAGATATGTCCAATTCACTCTACTGTCTTTTCTATTCCCATCCAACCTCCCTTCCCTTCATTCCCCTTTGTCTAGTCCAATGAATTTCTAAACTTCCCCCCTCTTGTTGTGCATTAGCATCTGCATATCAGAGAGAACATTCTGCCTTTGGTTTTTTGAGACTGTCTTATTTCACTTAGCATGATATTCTCCAGTTTCATCCATTTACTCGCAAATGCCATAATTTCATTCTTCTTATGGCTGAGTAGTATTCCATTGTGTATATATTCCACCTTTTCTTTATCAATTTATTTGTTGTAAGGCATCTAGGTTGGTTCCATAGCTTGGCTGTTGTGAATTGAGCTGCTATAAACATTGATGTGGCTGTGTCACTGTAGTATGTTGTCCTTTGGGCATAAACTGACATATGGTGCTGAGAAAACTAGAAGTCCATATGTAGTAGAATGAAATTGAACCTCTATCTCTCACACTCTACAAAACTCAACTCATAGTGGAGAAAGGACCCAGGCATTAGACCAGAGACTCTGTACCTGCTAGGAGAAAAAGTAGGCCCAACTCTCCATCACATCAAATTAGGAACCGACTTCCTCAATAAAACTCCTAAAGCACAAGAAGTAAATCAAAAATGAATAAAGGGGATGGTGTCAAACTCGAATGCTTCCTCACAGCAAAGCAAACAGTCAAGAACATGAACAGAGAGCCTACAGAATGGGAGAAAAATCTTTACCTCCTGCACCTCAGAATATTAATCTCCAGGATATACAACTAACTCAAAAAACACCAACAAAACAAAAACAAAAACAAAATCCCAACCAAATAACCCAATCAATAATTGGGCAAAGGAACTGAATAGACATTCCATAGAAGAAGAAATATGATTGGTTAAAAAATATATGAAAAATATTCAACATCTCTGGCAATTAGAGAAATGCAACCCAAAATTACACTGAGGTTCCATGTCCCCCCGTTCAGAATGCAATTATCAAAAATACAAGTAAAAATAAATGTTGGCGAGGATATGTGGGAAAAGGTACACTCATACATTGCTGGTGGGAATGCAAAGTGTGCAACCATTATGAAAAGCAATATGGAGATTCCTTAGAAAACTTGAAATGGAATCTCTATTTTACCCAGTTATCCCACTCCTCAGTTTATACCCAAAGGTCTTTTCTGTAATACTCTTCTATGTTTTATGTAGGGAGCTGGATCCAATCTCAACTGTTAGAAAAGTCTACTTTTTAAATGAGTTTTCTGTTATCTTCCTTTTTCTTTTGTTTATATCCAGCTATTTCATAAAACTGTTTGTTTTTTTCTGAGTTATTGCACTTCTATCTCTATTGACATTTCCAATTTGGGTTTTTACTGATTTGCTTAATTTTTTAAAAAAATTCTTGCTCTTCATGATTATTGTAGAGAATTTGGAAAATGAAAATGTACTAATTGAAAAAAAATCTTCTATAATTTCACAGATATTTCTTTCACTCTTTTTTTATGTATAATTTTAAAAATGTGCAAATTTAGAATCACACTATGTAACATTGTTACTTTTCACTTATGAGGAATCCCATTGTATTCTTTTCCTTCTTTTTTTTTAATTAGAGCACTTTTCAGAATTCATTTTTCAGAATAGTCAGTTTCATTGTGACATGTTTGTACATGCATGTAACATATTTTCATCATTCCCACCCTCCATTCTCCTGTTCCCATGATCTCCTTCCTCTTCACTACCTCTTCACTAATAGACTCCATTAAACCTTCATGTCATCTATCTTTCTTTCTTTTTTTGTATTATACATGAGAGAAAATGTGAAGCTTTTCAGTTCCATCCAATTTCCTGTAAAGGAGTTGATTTCTTCTCTTTATGGGTGAATAATACTCCATTGTGTGTGTGTTTGTGTGTGTGTGTGTGTGTGTGTGATTTTCTTTATCCATTACTCTGTTGACAGGCAACTAGTCTGATTCCATAACTTGACTATTGTGAATTGTGCCATGATAAACCTAGATATGCAAGTACCTCTTTTGTATGCTGACTCTAATCCTTCTGGATATACTGAGGAATCTTAAAGCTGCATCATATGGTAGTCCTATTTTTATTTTTTGAGAAGCCTCCCTACTGATTTCCATTGTGCCTATAATAATTTACATTCCCACCAATAGCATATAAGGGTTCTTCTTGTCCACATCTTTGCCAGTATTCATTGGTCTTTGTACTCTTGTTGATTCTTATTTTGACTGGAGAGAGATGGAATCTCAAAGTACTTTTGATTCACATTTCCCTGATAGTTAAAGATGTTAAACACTTTTTGATATAATTATTGACCACTTGTACCTCTTTGTCTGAGAAGTGTCTGTTCAGTTCATTTTCCCATGTATTGATTGGGTTATTTGTATTTTTGTGTTTAAGTTTTTTGTGTTCTTTATATATTCTGGGTATTAATCTTCTGTTGGAAGAGTAGCTGATTAATATTTTCTCCAATTTCTTAGTCTGACTCTTCATTCTGCTGTTTCTTTTGACATGCAGAAACTTTCTAATTCAATGCCATCGCAGTTGTCAAAGACTGCAATTATCTTCTGAGCTACAAAAGTCCTGGTCAATTCACAATAGCTAAGCTATGGAACCAACCTAGATGATCATCAAAAGATGCAATGATAAAAAAAAATTGTGACCTGTATACACAATGGAATATTACTCATCTATAAATAAAAATGACTTTATGGCATTTGCCAGTAAATGGATGGATCTGCAGAATATCATGCTAAGTGAAATAAGCCAATTCCCAAAACACCAAAGGTTGAATATTTTTGATTTCATATGGAAGCTAAGCCACAATAAAGTGGAGAAGGGAAAGAAAACTTCAGTAGATTAGACAAAGGGGAACAAAAGAAAAGGAGGGGGGATAGGAATAGGAAAGACAGCAGAATAAATCTAACGTAATTTTCCTATGTACACATAAGAAATTACCTAAGCGAACCCCACCATTGTTCCTACCCACAGGAATGGAGTCCTAATTAGAACAAGATATATCCAATGCATGTATAATTTTATCAAAATGGATTCTATTGTCATGAATAACTAAGAAGAACCAACAAAATTAAAATTTTAAAAAATTATCCAACAAAAAAAGTCCTGGTCAGAAGTTCATGCATAACTGAGAAGAACCAATAAAATTAAAGTTTTAAAAAAGTTATTAAAAAAAAATAAAGTCCTCATCCGAAGTTGTTTGCCTCTCTTTTTTCCCTGTTGGGTTCCCCACTCCCCCTGGCAGTTTTAAGCTTCAGGTCTTATATTCAGGTCTCAGATCCATTTTGAACTGAGTTTTGTACAGGGTGAGAGATGGGGATCTACTTTTGATCTCCTCTGTGTGGACATCCAGTTTTTCCAGCACTTTTTGGTAAAGAGGCTGTCTTTTCTGCAACATACATTTTGGCACCTATTTGGAGGACCAGAAGCTGTAGCTGTGTGGGTTCATTTCTTGCTTCTCTATTCGATTCCATTGATCTGTGTGTCTGCTTTTATGCCCATACCATACTGTTTTTGTCACCATGGCTCCTCGAATATTTTGACATCAGGTAGGAATGTCTTCAGCACTGATCTTTTTTGCTAAGGATAGGTTTGGCTGTTTAGGATCTTTGGGACTTCCACATGAATTTTAGAGGATTTTTTTTTCCTGGTGTTTTTTGAAGAACATCATTGGTGTTTTCATGGGCATTACACTTTCTTTTGGCAATATGGCCATTTTTACAATGTTAATTCTGCTGATCCATGAACATGGAGTTCTATAAAGAACCCTGTAGAAGAGGCACTATAAAGTGGCTTCTTCGATTTCTTTCCTCAGGTTTTCAGTAATTTTCATTGTACATGTCTTTCACCTTCTTTTGTTAAGGCTATGTAAGGTATTATATTTTTGAAGCTACTGTGAATAAAATTGTTTTCCTGATTTCTTTCTTGTGAGTTCATTATTGGTATATAGAAAAGGTATTGTATTTTTGTGGGTTGATTTTGTATACTGCTACTTTGAACTCATTTATCAGATCTAAAAGTCTTCTGGTAAGGTCTTTAGGGTCCTCTAAGTATGGGATTATATCCTCTGCTCATAAGGATAACTTGATTCGTACTTTCCTATTTGTCTTCCTTTTATTTCTTTCTGTTGCCTGATTGCTCTGGATATGATTTCAAGTACTGTATTCAATCAGAGTCATGAGAATGAACATCCTTGTTCTGTTCCTGACTTCAGAGGAAATGTCTTCAGTTTTTCCCCATTTGGAATGATGTTGGCTTTGTCTTTGTCTTTTATAAACTTTGTTGTGTTGAGGTAAGTTCCTTCTTGACCTCATTTCTTCAGGGCTTTTATTTTCAAGGGGTGTTGAATTTTCTATTACTTCCAGTTGCACTGTTTTAAACAATGTATTTAATTCTCATGAGTAGATAAACTAAAATCTATCACTGGATTTAATTAATTAAAAAAGAAAAATACCATAAGCTGTAGTATTGAACAAGGATAGGCAATTTATTTTTGAAATGCTGAACTTTAAACTACTTAAGTAAAAAAGTCAGCTTCCATTAGGAATGCCTGGAAGACTGCCTCGTGTTATTTACTTTAAGCTGCTTACATTGATTGGCTAGTGCACTCAGATGCGTGTTGAGGATTTTAGGCTTAAAAAGAAAAAGAAAAAAATATCTGAGATGGTGTATAGTGAAGTATACTTCATTTTTCAATTTTTATTTTGATTATAATTTTGTTTTCTTTAAATGCAGGACAAGCATGTCAAGGAGTTCCTATTTTGAATCCCAACAGTAATTTTGAACTCATGAGAGAGTGTTACTATTTAGCAAAGTAAGGGAAGTTATAGAACAAAACGTGATATTTCACCAGATGAGTTGCAAAAGAGCCAAGTCTGTGTGTGTGTGTGTGTGTGTGGGTGCGTGCACGCGTATGTTTACAAATTTTCCTTTTCCATTGACACACACCCACACCCATCCCCACAATCTGCTTATAGGAATAAATGCCTCTGGAAATAGCTATAAGAAACTCATCACACTAGTTTATCCCATGAGGCAAAGCTAGTTTTGTAGGGAGATTTTTCATTACATGCTTTTCACATTATTTGCAATTTTATTCTGCGAATATGTTAACTCTTCAAAACCAAGGATTCCAGCAAATGAAACAAAATAAAATGACGGAGTTTTAAAAAAGAAAGAGGTGAATATTTTTGACTCAGCTATTCTTCTAGATTTTGAACTCTCCATTACTCCTTGCAATGAAAATATCAAACTGCCAAGACAGAAACATTATTCAGGGTTCTTGATTTTAGGAGTGCCAGGAATCTCTGTAGCATTTGGTAATACCTTTTCAGAAAATATTTATAAGGACAAAAAAAAATACATAGAAACAAAATAAAATAGTTATAGTGACAAATATCAAAATATTTCTTAACTTTTGATATAATAATGTATCCGTTTATTAATGCCTTGTTATGGTTTGAGTATGAGGAGTCTCCCAAAAGCTCCTGTGTTAATGCAGGAATACTGAGAGGTGAAATGATTCGATTACAAGAGCTGTAACCCAGTCATTCCATCTGGTTTGAGGGGACTGACTGGGTGTAACTATAGGTAGGTGGGGGTGTGGCTGGAGGAGGTGGGTCAATAGGGGCATATCCTGGAAGAGTTCATCTTCCTTTTGGACCCTTCCCCATGTCTCTCGACTTCCCAACTTCCATGAAGGGAGCAGCTTCCCTCTGCCACACTCTTCTGCCATGATATGCTGTCTTACCTTGGGCCCAGAGCAAGGGACTTGGCTGACCATGGACTAGCCCACTGGAACTGTAAGCCAAAATAAAGTTCTTTCTCAAAGTTGTTCTTGTCAGGTATTTTGATTACAGAAAAAATGACAAAGATGACAAACATACGCCCTAAATAAGATTTAATGATGCTTGGATTTTTGAATTGTCTGAAACAATTGTAGTGCAATATGAAATTATTTGTAATTTCTATTGGTGATGAAGTATTCTAAATAGTACTGTGATTTGTTCTTTAAAATCATACTTAAAGGAAATGTTAAATTTCTGTTGAATATTACTAAAAATAAGATTTTATTCTTTTTCCTTACTCAAGTTCAGATGCATATGAAAAAATATCCCTTGACTTTCTTGGAGGCTACATTGAGAATACATGCAGTGGGGGAAAAATGGATAAACCCACTGGACATATAAAAAAGGCTATAATGGAAACTAAGCCATTCTGAAGGGTTGCAGAGACTCGCCACAGAAGGGAGACCTGAGCTATGTCTTAAAGGAAAAGCAAGAATTTTGCCTGGTGAATAATGACAGAAAGGAATGTTCAGAAGGTGAAATAATGTAAGGAACAGTAGAAGGGTGTGGAAACTCAAGAAAATGCAACACCTGGAGAATTATGTGCATTTCTTTATTCCTAAAGGACAAAGTCAAAAGTGGAGTGGGGTGATGAGATTGTAAAGGAGGTCAGGAATGTGTGTGATAACACAGCATGCTTAGTGGAGCATTGCATTGATAAGCAGTGGGGAGTCTCCCAAAAGCATGATCTAATTTGTGTGTGTGTGTGTGTGTGTGTGTGTGTGTGTGTATGTGTTTGAGGACCCTGGTTGCATGGTAGAAAATGGGTTTGAGTTGGTGGAGACTAGAGAGAAGGCTACTTCAAAATCCAAACAGAGATGATTAAGTCTGAAATACGGACATTCCTGTTAGAATGGAGGCAAAGGATAAGATTGTTGTAGATTGGATTATTGGTCTCCAGGTTTTTGTGCTCTGTTTTGAAACTACATGCCCACAATATTTACCACGTTACATTGTATTTCCATCTCTTGATTTTGGGGTTGGCCTTGTAATTTTCTTTGGCTAATGGGATATTGATGGGTTTATTATAAACAGAGGGTCAAAATGTGATGGTGCAGTTCATCATCTTGAATTTCTTTCATCAATATGAAGTTTATCGAGGTAGCTTCTACTTCTGGAAGGAGGAGAGTTTTTAGAGCACACCTGCATATCATTCTCAGTCCAAAGCCAATCCTGACTGCCTTGAACAGCATTCTTGCTAAGTTCAGCCTAGAGAACAGAACCACAGTCACTCTGAAGACCCAAAATATTGAGAACAAATGCTTACTCTTGGAAGCCACTGAGATTTTCATTGTTTGTGTTAATGCAATCATAGGTGGTGAATAAAACTATGAAGTTAGAAGAATTTAGTGGTTCAATGGATGTAGAGTTTATGATATGGGGAATAATCTGACAATATTCTCCAGATTATGATTAGAGTATATGGCAATCTAATGATTCCGGAAACTGAGATCAGGATACATGGAAGAGAAACATCCTTGGTGCAATAGTTAATGTGGTCGGTATAAGACATTTTTGAGTTGGTATTCTTGTTGGGGCCTTTAGATGAAAAAAAAATAAATAAACTCAGCAGACAGCTATATATGTAACTCAAAGCTAGAGAAAATATCCAAACTGAAGACAGAAGAGGTAAGTCATTAGATGAAAGTAGATACCTAATAACAAGGGAGTTACTCAAATGGTTCTTGGAGAGAATGAGTAATGGGCATAGCACCAGCTGAAGAAGGAAGCGAAGTCGAAGTCCAGAGTAGGAGCCAATAAAGGAGGCTGAGAAGAAATTGCCTGTAACTAGATGGAGAACCATTATTACAGGAAATAAGAGAAAAGTGGTTCTCATGACGCAGAACAATATTATTGAATATGGTTGGTGGGTTGGGTGAAGACAGACCACAAGTGGGCCAAGTAGTGACTTCGAGAGGAAAATTTTACTTTTGTCAGAAATTCATCCCTAAACTAGCTTGGACATCCATATATCTCAACCACAGGCTTTTACACTATGGAATAAACTATCCAGGAGGTTAGTTTCCTCTGTTAAAATCCATTTATAATTTTTTAAATGAAATCTCATGGATTAACTAAAAACCCTCTATGTGAAATAAGGTCTTTCTTTAGACTGTTACCTACGTAATACTTTGTTTCTAAAGCAACTGTGAATGTGGAAGCAGTCTTTGAATTGGCTTTCAAACTCACACTTCAAATTCAGTTTCAAATCCCATTATTCCTTTGACTCCATTACATCATAGAGCTAATGGCCACAAGCAGAACACTGATCACGTGTGAGTGTATTTCTATATATTAATATTTAATGAGCCCATTTGATCTGTGTGAACCACTTTGGCTATTGTTGAATGCAGACAAGGGCATCATGGAAGCTTCTACGTTTTACTGCATCTGTTATGCAGAATGTTACGTAATCTATGATCAAAGCCTGACAGAACGTGTCTCTAGCTCTGTTTTAAAGTCATATTATGCCTAGGTGCTTAGAAGCCTTAAGGTCCACCCGTGTTGGATTTCATTGAAAGCCCCCTTTTAAAATGAATTCAGTAAGAGCCAATCTTTAAGCGTTGTTGTGAGAGAGGGGCAGTAATGTTTATAAGTGACAAACTTCCGACAGAAAATTTGGGATAGACAACAAAGTAAAAGAGTGAATAGTAGGAAAACCAACTGACATTTCTATTTTCTTTTATAACAATTTTTGGGTTGTGATATATGATATTTGGTCATGAGCCACCACTTAGGGCAATGTCAGAACATTGTTCGTGTGTATTTTTTTCCCCAGTTTTTAAAATACGATATTCATCAGTCGTATCACTTTTCAAAAATAAGATTGACCTCAACATTTTCCATTTGTTTTAAATAAATAAAATTTTGTGGATTGGTTATAGTTCAGTGGTAGAGAACTTACCTGGATATACAGGGTCTTGGGTTCAATCACAATCACCATAAAATAAAATAACACTTTATATTCTATTTAGTTTTGTATACAAATGCTTCTGAAACTATCTGTGGTAAAGTATCATTTTTTAAAAAAAGTTCTAGTCCAGTCAAACCATTATTTTTATAAAACACAACAAAATCTTATTTTTGTAAAATTACTAATTATTATTAGATGCAATTGACATTAAATTACTGTCGAATTGTTATAAAAGCTCTTCCATGCTGATTCTTTATTTTTCCACTTATCGTAGACCAGTAATAAATAGTTTATCCATGGTAGATGTCTCCATGCTCCCTTTGAGTAGCCCTATGCAGCAACGTTATTTTTGATGTGACATATAGTATTATATTGTGCATAAACTGTATAGAAAAATGTGTTTTAGTCAAGTCTTCAATCTAGTTTCTTTCTTATTGGGTTTGGACAGGGGTAAGTTTTATAAGACCGGAGTCAACAGCAGAGGGAATCATAATCAGAAGTAGACTGTATTGGATCTGAGAAATGTAAAGTGTGGAATTTTAGTTTTAGTTAAAAAAAATGAATAAAATGCATAAACTTGAACAAAGTATATAAGAAAACAAGCCCTTCTGGAGACACAACCAAACTGAGAAGTTGACTGAATAGCAGAATGGCTGACCGGCCGGCTTGCTTTCTTCTTCTTTTTGTGATTCTGGGGGTTGAACCCAGGGCCTAGCACATGATAGGCAAATGCTCTACCACTGTGCTACCTCCCCGGCCCTCCATCTTATTTTGAGACAGAGTCTGGCTAGCTTGTTCCAAGCTGGCCTCAAACTTGTGATCCTCCTGCCTTAACCTCCAGAGTAGCTGGGATTCCAGGTGTGCAACACCATGCCCAGCAGGAGAATGGTTCTGTTCCTTCAATCTTAGAGACAAAAAGAGCCAAGCACACAATTACTCTAAAGACCAGAGAGAGGGAGTTACCTGTCCCATGAAAGGTTTGTTATCAGTATATAATATTCAAAACTGGGATACAACTAACACTGGTAATATACCACATACTGTTTGTAAAATTAGCTTTATATTGATATCTATGAGTGTTCATCATAGTAAAAGAATAGAACATAGCCAAAAATTCTGATGTCATGGCTAGTATCACTTAAAATATAGCTAATAGGTAAAGAGAGTTGAACATTATTAATAATAGTGAAGGTGGTATGGAAAAATAGCCCTGTGGAAATTAATCAATTAGGGGAACTGTGGACATATACAATTTAAAGTCCTATTCACAGTCAAAATTCTGCCTGTTTTCAGCTATATTAGAACATATTATAAATCATAGAACTCTGAAGACATGGGCAGAAGCATGGAAAAGAGGAGTTGTTTTAGTTACTATTCCTTGAAACAAACCACCTTAAATTGGTATTGCAAAACAACCATTTTGTGATGCTCTTTGATCTCCTGCATCAAGAATTCCAAAACAGCATAACAGAAATGACTTGCCTCTGCCTTACATTGGCGTGCTAGCCAAACAGCACATTTTAATGGATGTCCTTTTGGTATAGCTCTGTATTAGTTCCATTTTCTGTTGCTGGTAACATTACCACAGACTGAATGAGTCATAAAGGAAGGAGGTTTATTTTGACCCATGAATCTGGAAGTACAAGTTTGAGGACCTCATCTTCTGATGGCCTACTTGCTGGCAAGTTGGCACAGGGCATTGTATCACAATAGACAGGGAAGGAAGCATATGTGCCTCTCTGGTCTCACTCCCACTTATAAAGCCACCAGGAATCAATCCTGGGGTTCCACCTTAATGTACTTATATAACCTCAATGGCCTCGCAAGACCTTGCCTTTAAACAGCACAGTGAAATGAAGTTTCTGCCCTCCTAATATTTCACAATAGGGATTCGATTTCAACACATGAAACCTTGAAGGACCCCTTGAAACCATATCCAAACCATAACAATCTTACTTTTGTGCTATTACTCAGGATAAGGAGCAGAGAGCTAGGGTTTTCTTTTAATGTGCTGATATATATTTTCTAGTCATTGGCAAGACTGCTAGTTTCTGAATTTCTGTTGTAGGTTTTTTTTGTTGTTGTTGTTGTTGTTTTTAATTCCATTTCAGAGACAAGGGAAATAGGAAGACTTAGTATGATGTACTGTCATTCATCTTCAAGTTATTCTTCCCCATTTTAGCCACTCTGTAGTCATTTCTAAAGGAGTCCACATGCTCAAAACACCACAACTCAAAAACAAAGCAAAGCCAAGCAAATAAAACAAATTCAAAAGAATAATTCAATAAGAATGGCAAACTAGCAACTCAGGGCAGCTCTTTATGGAGAATGAAAGATTGCATCCCATCTTTCCTTAAAAAGGAAAAAAGAAACCATTACCCATTGAGGAAGACCTAAGTAATATCTAAGCTGGAAGTCTAAGTATTTATATGTAAAATGTCCCACCTCTGGTTCTAATGACTACCTCCTTCTGAGTGGTTGTGTTCTCTTCCTCAACCCTCCTTCAAATAAATTCCAGCCAACAAAGACAGTGCAATAGAAATAAGACAGAAGGTTAAGATGTGGAAGTATCTGGAATCTCCTTACACAAAGGAAACTCTTCAAAACATGAATTCTTTCTGTAATTGGGTTTATGCATATCCTATTTAGCTACATTTTTATAGTAGTTTGATTTAATTATCCATATATTTCAAAGCAAAGAATTTGAGAGGATCTATGATAATAAGATAATAAACAGTACTTCTTAAGCTTTAATATGCACACAAATCACCAGAAGATCTGGGAAACAAGTAAATGAAGATTCTGCAGCTCTAGAGAGTGTTAGATGGGTCTGAGATGTCCTGCCAATGCTTCTTGACTCAAGACTTACTTTGAATTACAAAGACAGGAGGATGTAATATATTTTGAATTTTCATTCATTGCTATAATTAAAAAATAATCCTAATTGCAATGTTTTGGTTACGTTTTTCCATCAAATTGGAAATAATTCCATATACAAACTGGAAGTAATTAAAATAATTTTCCATATACATGGAAACACACACACACACACACACACATATACATTACTGTCAGTTGATTCAAATTTAAAAGTACATGATTAAGTAAAAATCATTTTGGCTTTTTATCAGAAACACAAAAATTCACAATATCAGACTTGAATTGCTAGGAACTATAAGATGAGAGAAATGAATGAGAAATAGCAAAATTACTAGGGCGTTGACTCCATCTTAGATTAGCGCATTTACATTTGTAATTCTGAGTTTGCATGGCTGATGTTGTTGAGATGTGTGTTTTCTTCAGACTCTAGCTGTTGTTTCTCATCTCTGAATCAAAAGCAAACTGAACATTCAGAGCAGCCGACCACACACACAAATACACACTGAAGCTAAATATACTCTGTCCCAGTGGCATCCCCAAATGCGTGTGAAGAAACCATTCTAGACATTTCTATCAGAGTCCCAGCCCATCACTAATTTTTTAAGCTCTGAGCCAGAAGGAAAAGGCAACAGTACATAATTAGAGAAATGTATGATTTACACATTAACGAGCAATGAAATGCAACCCACAAAGGGGAGAACGAAATTGTGGCCAGCTAATAAGTGTCTGTACTTATTAAAGCTAAAGAAACAACCTGTGAAACAAATCTAAGCCTTTCCCAAACAGTGCAGGGCAATTATATTTGGCATCAGTTCCCCAGGGAATATGCAGAGAAGCTTCAAGAACAGAGAAATGGGAGGAAGAGAGCCAGCTGAAGATACAAGGAAAACATTGCTCAGATACATCATAGATAAGGGATAGGATAATGGTGAGAAAAAGGAGACGCTGAAAGCTATGGGGAAAAGAAGAATGAAATATGCCTTTTCAACCTCAGCCTTCATTCTAGAAGATGATGGGAAATTTAAATTTCAAAGTGATCCACTTGAACTTGGAGAATAACCTTGATAGAAAATTTCTAGCAGAACTACAGAGACCTTTAATGCCCCAAATCAAAAGAAACAGACAAACAGTCCCTTGAAGAATGTCTTTCTCTTCTGGTGGTAACTTTGTTAAACACTGAGTCTTTTATTAGAAATGATGAAACAAATATTATTTCTGACTCTGAGAAGTTTCAGTGGAGGGAAAAGTATTTATATATATTTAAATAATATTATATATTTCTATAGTATAACAAACATACATTATATAAACAAACATGTTTATATAATATTTATTTTATATGATCATGTTTATTTATATAATATTTATTTCATGTAATAAAATAAATATTCTATAATTACATGTAATATAAAATATACCATATATATACACACACGTATGCATCCATCTATCATCTATCATCTATTTATCTATATCTATCTATCTATCTATCCACATACACACACATTCACCCACTTCCACTCCAGCATTCCATGTAAGCAAGTCTGGTAAATTCTGGGTCTTGTTCTCACTGGGAGTTTCAGGGTCAAATCCCAGATCCTGTACTTACTGAAAAGTAAGTGTGACATTGGGTAAGATACTTCATCTCTTTAAATATCTGCTTTCTTATCTTTAAAATGGAACTGATAATATCTGTAAGACAAGATTGTTGGGAGGATTAAATATGAGAGTGTCCAATTCACAAATATGTAATACTTGTTTTTCTTTCCTTTCTATCTGAATTAAAGCATGTTGTAGAGGGTTGAGTTGAAGGATGAAGGAAGGACATTCATGATGGTTTATCTGCTTTCCTCACTAGCTCCCTTCCTCTCTCTTTTTCTTCCTCTTACTGTCCCTTCCTTCTTTCCAAAATTATTGAGAACAATCACAATGACAAATAAAATTCTTACACTTAGTGAGTTCATTGTGGAGCAGAAGAAATAAGTGTGATACACTTCAGTGCAATGCAAGAAGTTGTGTAACAAAGTGAATCCCAGTTATTGGGGGAGAATCAGAGATTACTCACCTAACCATAAGCAGAGGGAACACAATATTAAAACTATTGATAGTAGAAATGGCCAGGAAGGGCTTCATCAAGGCAGTGACATTGAAGGCAAGTTTAGGACCTTCAAATGGACCTAGTTCTATTCTTTATCTTATCCCCAGTTTCTAGATCCCTGGAGGTCCTCTGGTAGGAATCTAGCTGAGAATAAATAATGAATGAATGGACAAATGATGGAGGTGGGCAAGGGCAGGAGAGTAGATTCGGGTCTCTAATCCAATGGCGATTACCAATTATGGTCGAGCATCAGAACAATCTCAGAAGAGCTCAACACCATACTTTTAGATTAATTTTTATAATGCTCCATCAACTACAATGCATGATTGTAAAGAAGGAATTGTGTGTATCCAGGCTTAGAGACACAAGGTTGTAGGTCACAGGCAGATAATTATGAATGCAGAAAAAAATAGCCTAAGGGGTTTAGGAAGAACTAACACCAGGAAAAAGTGAAGGTGTTTCTTCTCTTCCACTTGCAAAGAACAGAGGGACTTCTCTGACTTCTCCCTAGATGATTGATTCAGTCTGAGTCTCCTAAAACCCAGTGACAAGTTCTTGTGTACAGGAAGTTTATTTGGAGTTGATTCCTAGATGTAGGCCCTAGGGACCAGAGATACGTAAAAGCAATTAGGGAAAGGAATGTACCATGGATTTGGTTACACCATGGGAGATTCCATCCAGCCAGGTCTTCTGAGAAGCATTTAAAAAACTTTCAGAATTTCCTACCAGAAAATCCAGGGAGTCTCCAGGGAGAAACATTTATAGCTCTATTATCCATTGAAGTTTGTCCTCAATTATAGTAACTCCTCTATCCTTTTAGGCATGTCAAGCAGAGACACCCTATGGCAGAAAGCAGAAGACGTGCTGCACACACTTGGGGTGAGCTGCTAACAGAACAAGGTGAGTTAAATTTCATGTGTAACTGTGCTAAATCCACAGCAGGACTCAGAGATGAAGCTGAGAGGATGGAGGTTGGGAGAGGAACAACAGAAATTGGATATGATGACCTTCCAGATTTCTTATAATACATTATTTTGATTCACTTCTACTTACTTGCAGCACACATTAAAGATTATTACACTCCTTTAAAAACACCTCACTTGGCCGGGCGTGGTGGCACATGCCTGTAATCCAAGCGACTTGGGAGGCTGAGTCAGGAGGATCGCGAGTTCAAAGCCAGCCTCAGCAACTTAGCTTAGGCCCTAAAGCAACTCAGTGAGACCCTGTCTCTAAATAAAATACAAAGTAGGGCTGGGGATGTGGCTCAGTGGCCGAGTGTCCCTGAGTTCAATTCCCGGTTCAAAAAAAAAAAAAAACACCTCACTTAGCTTGCCTCGCAAGCATAAGGCCCTGGGTTCAATCCCCAGCATCGCAAAACAAACAAACAACAAAAAAAAACCTCACTTATTCCTCCACGGTGTGCCACAATCACGGGTTGTGTCTCGTGTCCTCACCTGAGTGGATGTATAGAATTGAGTACAGTTTGTTGCTTTATATAGTATATAGTTGCTCTATAATTGCTCATTTGAAAATTATTTTTGAATATTTTGCTTCTTTATTTTGGCCACACACTGTAGAGCTATTTCTTTTTAGGCCTCAGGATAAGTGAAATGATAACCATTTGCTTTTTATAAATGAAGATTACATTATATCTCCAATCCACCATGATCCTGTTTAGAAATACTAATGGAAATGTGGAAAGCTATATGATGTCATATGGTGCTGCTGAAGAAGCAGTGTTCACCTTGGTGAATTCCCATCCTTCTTACCTGCCCCAAGCTTTCAGAAGGAAATTCGTTTTCTTAGTATCTCAAGTTTTATCAGGATCAGGAGTGCTTACCTGATGTAGGTAGATGTGTGAGCTCTGGAGAGCAGACTCTTCAGGTGTTTATTCAGCATCATACGGAGCAGCACCTGGGTCCTGACTAAAATGGCTTCAGGGACCAGAAAGTGATGTAAATGAATGAGATTGTAGGAGTGCAGACCCAGTGAACTTTGGACAACATATGACCAATTTAAGGGCATTTCAAAATACTGTCTGGCCAAATAAAAGAACAACAACAAAGCAATAAGCAGTTTATTGACAACATCTACTATGTGATAGAGATAAACACTTCGTTATTACATTTTCCTTTTATGAACTACTATTTGGTTTATTAAATTAAATATCTTTTGGCTATTACATATTACCCTTTCAAATATCAGTACCTTTGTTCAGTTTTCCACTTTCTTTTCTCTTGAGTTAATTTCTACTTCATCAGATAACATAATATGGATTGATTTACCTTGTCCCTGCCCTTGTTTTATTGATATATCTAAAAAAAAAAAAAAAAAGAAGTCAGTCCTTAACTCAGTCCTGGCCAGGTTTCCATTTTGTCATTTCTTAGTGGAATAAGACTCTTCCTCAAACAGACTCCTCAGGAAAGATACATGAGTATAATATTCCTCAAGTTCTTAGTATTTTAATCTCTTCAAGTCTGACAGTTTGGCTGGATATAAAATCATGGGGCATCCATTAATCATTTCCTTAAATTTATTGAAATTGTTGTACCACTATTATTTTATATTGTGCAGAACTACCAAATATCCTAATTTTATGTTTCATATTAAGCATCATCTTTTTTTTTTTCCTGTAGAAATGGCTTTTAATTTCTATAGCATTGAAGTCTAATAAGTTTCCTAGGATATATTCTAAAGTAGACCCTTCTGGTAATGGTGGCCCCTTCAAATATGTACATTGAGGTGTTTTTTTTTTTTTATATATATCATACATGGAAAGTTTTCTTTGATTCTAGTTTTAAATATCAGTTTGTTTCCCTATTTTTGTTTTGTTTTGTTTTGTTTTTTGGATCTTCTATCTTCTATATGACTTTGCTTTTGACTCTTCCTTTTTCTTTCTCTTGGCTGTTTTCAATCCCTTCCTTAATATCCTTTTTATTTTTAGTTGATACTGCACTGCCTAGATTACTCAAAATTTAATCTTTATTGCTCAGATAATTTGGTCATTTCCTTCAATTTATTTCCTATCATTAGCTAATTCTCATATCACATCTTCCTGTTTGGACTCATTCCTAGTCTGAATTTTTATCTGATTTTAGATGTTCTTTGATATTTGCAGATTCTTTAAGATAGCTAATCCACATCGGAATGATGTTTACTGGTTCCCTCTTTTTTCATGGTTCTCTTGCAGGGAGAAGTTTTATTAACTGTGAAATTTTGCTTCTCATGTCCTTTTTCCTCCTGTGGAGCAGGTACCAAACCTAGAGGCTTGTGTATGCTAGGCAAGCATTCTTCCACTATTGTGCATCCCAGCCCTATTTTTTTTGGCCATGACCTGCCATTTTCTCTTTATTTTCAAATGGCTAAATTTTCCTGACTACATGTGTTTCTATGGTGAAGAGACTGGAATTTAGGTGGAATATTTGGTTTCTTTAAGAATGTACTTGATTACACAGTGAAATGCAGGTTATTTAGTGAAGTGTTTGTGAGATGGAGGAGAGCTATGTATTCTAGTTTTTCACCCCTGTAAGACCCTTAATTTATGATATTTCTTGCTTCCTTCTTTCCTTTCACCCTAAGTTTCTGAGGGAGGACTTTCAGGATAGCTGCCTCTCTTCTCCAAAATCACTGCTTTCCCCTGGCTAACACTTTGCTCTTAGGCATTTTCAAATCCTTTCCATTTGACCTATCACATATTAGTTATCTCTTGCAGTACAACAGATTACCCCAAACTAAGTGACTTAAAACAATAGCATTTATTATATTACAGGACATGGGTCAGGAACCCAAGGTTTGACTGAATGGTTCTGGCTCAGGGTCTTTCACAGGTTGCAATCTGAGGTCAACCATGGCTTAGTCACCTCGAGACTTTACTGGGACTGGGGGATCCTTTACAGGTTCATCCATGTGACAGATGGCAGGAGCTTATTTTCCTCCCTGATTTTATTTGACATGAGCTCCTGAGGTACTTACATGTAAATTGAAAGTTGTAATATATATATTTTTTCTTTTTTTGCATACTGTAGACATCTATTATATATATATTTTCCTTTCTCTTCTGAATGATCTGTATGGATTTTGGAGGTAAGGTAGAAAAATTTGTATTCACACAGAATTATACTAAGGGAAATAAATTATTTTAGAATCTGTGAAGGAATGAATAAATTGATATAAAATGAAAAAGATAATTTATTGAATAAAATCACAATGATCATCCCTTATGCATACTGAATTTTTGGACCATCAAATTGAACTCTCATTTCTGGAAAAAACAGGGGCGTGTGTTATAATCAAAATGTTCCTGGGTGAGATTAGAATATATAAATATAAAATAAATTATATAATAATAATTTAATACATATATTTATATATATATAATTTATTAAAAGTATGTGGCATAAGACTTCCTCAGGTGACCAAAGTTCTGCCATTAGCATGATGGTTGATGTGATCTTATGAGGAAGGTGAAACCAATAACCTGCTCAGCGGATAAAAACTCACTGTGATGGCAGCTGTCACAGACCCAAGCGCTGTCTTAAACACATGGTGACTGCAATATGGTCATCTTTTCATGTACTTTCATTGTGACCAATGGGGATGGAGCAACATTTTTGCAAACATGGATGTTCATACCAGCAAGTGGGGGCTCACACACACCAGCCCTTCCAGATATGATGCAGTCTTTTATTTCATGAAGAGAAGCCCTGGGAGAGTGCAAAGTACTCAAACATAAATACCAGACCTGGATTTTGTAGCCCACAGTAGACTTTTCACTGAGAGAATTTGGCCAAGATACTTTTTCTTTCCAAGTCTCAAGTTATTCATACAGGCCTTGAAGACAACTTCTATTTTCTCTTTCAATCTGTAAATTTTTTAAATTAAAACTTTTCTTTTTCAGAGGCAATAGTTCTTGATACTAATGACTTCAAATCTTTCCAGTTGTGCTTGTCTGAGTCTCCCTCTTATTGTTACACTCTCAAAGCTGTCTTTATGTATCTGAGCTAATTTAGGATGTCATAGTCAGTTGTATCTCTTCTGACCAGGTGCAAAGATTTTAGAAAGAAGATAATTTTCTCCTAAGTTGGAAAGCATGAAGGAGTATATTATCTTCAACTATATTTCAGAAGTGTTGCTTCATAGAGGAAAATGACTGACTTTTGGTGTAGAAACTAATGCCCCACTTTTCTATAATTCTTATGAAATTAGACAAAGTGGTATAAATCAAAGTTGCAGACTTTCAAAATGAGCTATTTCACATCTTGATTGTTGTTTTGTTTACTTGCACATCATCATATCCAAGAGTTCTGTTTAAATAGGCATTTTATTGTTAATAAATACAGATGGTTGGGTTAAAATGTTAAATTCTAAGACAAAGTTATCAAATATTATCTCTCAAACTATGGAGTTTGGGGTTATGTGATTTCTTTTCAGTGGCATTTTTAAAAAGGGAAATCTGTTTATAGAGCTCTTAAATTCTGAATAATCAATATAGAAAAAGAAAAGAGTATTCAGAAGTAAGTGTTATGGTTTAGATATGAGGAGTCCCCTAAAAGTTCATGTCTGAGGCAGTGCAAGAAAGTTTAGAGGTGCAATGATTGGATAATGACAGCCTTAACTTACTCAGTGCATTGATCCACTGATAGAGTTTAACTATGTGATGGCTATGGGCCAGTAGGGTGTGGCTGGAGGAGATGGGTCACTGGGAACAGGCCATTGGGATTTACATTTTTTTCCCTGGTGAGCCGAGCTCTCTTTGTTTCCTGGTGCCATGTCCCGAGCTACTTTTCTCCTCTACATCCTTCAGCCATGATGTGGAGTCTCACTTCAGGTCCAAGAAATGGAGTTGGTCATCTATGGACTAAGACCTCTCAAATCGTGCACCTCCAATAAACCTTTCCTCTTCTAAAATAGTTCTTGTCAGGTCTTTTGGTTATAGAGGCAAACAAGCTAACTAAGCTGTAAGGAAATTAATGGTCATTAAAAAAAATATGCACATGTTACAATAGGCATTTACTGTATAGAAAGACATTCTCTTCTGCTTTGTCGTCTTTCTCCATTGGCTTCCAGGGTACATTTTTAGAGAGGATGTTTGGTGTGTGTGTGGTGTGTGTGCGTGTGCACACGTGTGTGCATGATTAGAGCTAAAAAGCCAAGAACTTGGTTAGCTTGCTTATTCTCATGTTTATAATTAAGGAAGTTAGGATTTAAAGCTAGGAAGTAAGAGGACTGGGGAATAGCCAAACACTATTTGTTTTGTGATACCTTGTTCGATGCAGTTGTGGCACAAAGGCCTTTGACTGCTTATTTTAAGGAGAACCTAGCAAACTAGTTTCTTGATCTGAGGAACTGCACAGTTCCCATAAGGATATAAGAGTGGAACTAGGGTGATTTCCTACTTTACTTCATGTCTAGGCTTGGCCATTAACCACCTTGAAAGTCCCTGAAAAGATTGGATCTGTGTACCTTTGTTTTCCTGGGGTGGGGGCAGTGGAGGAAGAAAAGATAAGCATTGTAGATCTCAGAATCACTTGGCTCTTTCATTCTTATATGGCAACTCCAATGGACAGGGAAGGGCTAGGTTGATTGTAGATTCTCTTTAAATGTTATGCTGTCAGTCCATGTTAGACATTGGAATAGTCAAGCAATATTCAGTCATCTGCATGATCATGAGGATATGGCTGGTAATTACAGTGTTGTCAACAGTTCAGTTATTTCAGACAGTTAAAGATTATCCTTAGCAGCCATGCTAATAGTTCTAAATGCTAAAGTATGCTACAAGTTTTTGTAGTCTCAAAGGACGTGGTTAAATGCTCTTCGAAGTTATTGTAGTCTCATGTTTATTCTTTGTGTAACTGTCATATGCAAAATATGAAGAGACCCTTGGCCTTCAGGAGTTTACATTCTCATGGTGCTGTTGGTACAAGCAAATTGCTTCTAGTTTATTCAGAACATTGCTTGGCTATTAATTATACAATTTGGAAGAATCCCGTGGCCAATGGTTTTTAAAAGCAGAGGGCTATGCTAAATTTCAGGGCAATGATGCCTGAGTTTACATTGTGTTAGCTCTGCTCTTCTACTCCCCAGGAAGCTGTACAGGCAATGCTCATTAATGTGAATCAAAAAGAAACTATTCTTCCCAAGAGCTTCTTAACCATCCCATATATGACCTATGTTTTTCTGTGATACAGTTGTCAATAAATGGCCAAAAACCCCCAATATTCCATAAAAAAACAACAACATGCACACACATATACACATACAGACACACACACAAAGGACAGTCTTTCAATTCCTAGGGACAAGACTATTTAAATGGAAAGTAGATTTTTGGGGAAATAGATGCCTGGCTTTAAGAATTGGGAGACATGATATCACTCCTCTCCACCAGAGGGCACCATAGACTACAATCCAGCAGTAGTGCTTGTGGGTCTGGGTACATAAACACAATAATCAAAACCAGTCACTTGTAGATTTCATATTTTTTGTAACAAGGAGAGATTTCTAAGATCAACAAATGAGCATTATTGATTTTTTTTCAGTAAGGTAGGATTTGTTTTAAAGACATTAATTTGACTCTTCATAGCCTTCTAACATTTTTACCCTCAAGGTAGAAAAGAAAAATGAAACAGTAGCTTAATCTTATATTTAGATCTGTACTTCTACAAAGTTATTTATTTAGAGTTGGGTCATGGGAAGCTGTTCTAGCTGTAGTAACCCCATGACGAAGTCCACCTATAATTTTGCCTTTTGGGAGACATCTGGGACAAATATTTGGAATTTGTGGGTTCTGTGGAATAATCATAGGTTCTAATTTCCATGGAAGCTACAGGAAGTAAGGGCTGTCCCTCCTGCTACAGATGTTTCTGTAGCACTTGGAGTGAAGTGTGTCCATCCATTTGCAGCTCAGTAGTGCACTGAGAAACTCATGCCTTCATTATCTATTAGAAATCCAGACTTGCCCTGAGTCTCTGACAATCGGATGTTTCAAGAGACCCTATAGTTTGCTTCAAATGCTGGGCCTTTACAAAGACACATTTACTTGTACTACCTTTGTATTCTGAGGGGCAGATTTTTATGAGCTGAAAGTCTGCTTGCAGTCCCCTGTGAGTGTTCTGTAAGCTGACATGCTTGTGAAGAATAACCCCCGTGGCTCCTTTCCACTGGCTGATTAGGACTGAAATAGTGCATTTGGAAATGGAGTACCATTTGAAATTCATGGGCTAGCAGAGGATCACAGCTGATCCTAATTTCTTATGTGAAAATGTGATTTCCTTTCCCCATTTCTTCCTACTGCACTGCTGAGGAGTATTAAATGAGTTCCCAGCCTATGGCCAGGAAGTTCTTCAATGGTGCAGCTGGAGAGACATAATTCAGATGAACAAAAGCATCAGGTTTCCAGGCTCTGACCTTTGAGGCTTACTGAGAGATGGAGGGATGGCTTTCAGGCTTATGAACTGATGAGTTTCATAATGTGATGGGGGAAGAAATGCATCTAAAGAAACTTGTCACACCCTCTGCTTAATATAGTGTACACAATCACTTTGGATAACAACAGGAGCACGTATGTAACTGGCATCTCACTGAAATAACGTGGCTTTGATGCTGAGTGGGCATCTGAGGTCTGAATTGATCCTACCACTTTCCCTGAGACTCCAGATACTATTTCTATTTTCATATGGCAATTATGAAATCACCACAATTGATTAAGAAGGTAGGTCTCATATTCTAATCCTGCCAATAATAGATTATTTCATATGCTCTAAAAAGTCTAAATCTTCCCAGTATAAAATTTAATTATGAGAATTGATGACTGCTGTATTTTTGAGCAATTTAATGGGAATATAGGTTCTCAAACTGGAGGCCCCAGGCCAACATAAATCAACAAGGATTGACAAGTTAAAATCAATAATTCAAAACTCCATCTAGACATTTGGTCCGAGGTAAAGCAGTATATTACTTTTTATTGAAATTATAGAAATCCAAGATGTTTGCATTGATCAGAATCTGGTAATGAAGTATGGTTGACTAATAAAAGTAGGAAATAAAATATTTGCTGAATAAATGTATTGAGATCTCATTCACCCATGCATCCCAAACCTCATTGCCTATGCTCTCTTTCCCTTCAAAGCACTTAAGGAATTAGAAAAGATGATTCTTATTTTTACTTTTTATTTTCCATTTTTTCCATAACTCCAAGGATTATTTTCTCTTTTCAAACTTTACTAAAACTACTTATGTTGAACTAGCCAATGATCTCCTTTCCAAGGTCAGTATAAACCTTCCTGACTTTTTTGATTCGCCCTTGTAGCATCTCTTCCTTCACTCATCCTATTCTCTCTTCTGGTTTAACTCCTCCTCTCTGAACATTTCTCTACTTCTTTCTTCTTCTTCTGTGAGAACATGTTCTCCTGGGTTCCATTCTTATTTCTTTTTTCTCATTCTTTATTCCCCCCCAAATCATCTCATCCTGATTTCAACTAACATTTATATGATAATTTTGAATATTTTTCTGGTTCAGACTCCTGAGATTCAACCTCCAGTTTTTGTCTCCTGAATTTTCTCATCTGGATGTCTGGAGTAGAGAAAAATGCTGTTTGTCTACCCAAGCTCTTGTTTGCTTTCTTGTGTTTTACCAGGTACATATTTGCTAGCCTTCCCTGCAGGAATATGAAGTCACATGACGGCTGTATGGCCAGTGGAATGTGGGTAGAATCAAGATGCATCGCCTTTGGTTTTGGCCTCTATGATGTCCTACATAATCCTCTAGACTCTCTAAGAACTTTGGAGGATGATGATGTCACAATGTTTACCAGTCAGGAACTTTCAACCGGACTTAGCTGAAGTGAAGAGAAAAGTTGAATTAGGCCACTAAAAATTGGGGATGTAGTTACAGCAGGAAGCCTACTCTGATTATTGCAATGTAATAAAGGACTCAATTTATCTGAAACAGAAGTCATTTTGTTCACCCCCCAAAATTTCCCCATCTCGGTGAATGGGATCCCCCAAGTTGCCCAAACCTAAAAATGTAAAGACTCTCAAAATTTGTGCTCCAATTTTATTCCTGCATCTTGTTTTTTACCAAGACATCTTAACAAACTCCTTAACATTTCCATGGACTTTCTAGTTTTCTATACTTACAAAGCAATAAAACAAAGGAAAAAAATGGAGAAAGATGTGAAAGGCTATTCACAAAAGAAGACAATGGCCAATAAACATGTGAAAAATAGATCTATTTAATGATATTGGAAAAATTAAAAAGCTTATTGGTGGAAAGTCTATTAAAAAGTTAAACTGGTACAATCTTTTGGGGGAGTGTGTAGTAATCTAATGAAGTGATCGATGAGCATGACCTAGAAGTTACATGCCTTAAGTTAACTATTACTCAGGTGTATGAGCATATATGTACACTTAGGCATTTTACAGCATTGTTTGCAATACCTCCAACTGGGAATAATTCTAATGTCCACCAAAGGAACAATGGAGAAATAAATCAAAGTGTGTTCATGCAATGGAATGCAATACTGCAATGAAATTATTAGAGTGCATACTAGTATGGATGAATCTCATATAACACATGCAGAGAAATGCAAAATGTCAATTTCAGAATAGTGATTATTCCTAGGAGAAAAGTGCTGGGATAGATGGGATAGAAATATCTAGAGGGAATTAAATGTATTGGCAATACCTTTGTGAAGCTGCATGGTTACTCTGTTATATTACTCTTCTTCATAAATCTTTGTCTTAAATGATACATGAAAAAAATCAGTAAGAGTCAAAATGTTGTAAGAAAGCATATTTGGTGTGATTTTTGAATATGCAGAAATTGTCTGATTGCATTGGTTTTAAGATCCCTACTGGATTATTCTCTAGAAAGCTGATCATTAAAACAATGTTATTTAACAGAAGAGAAAGGGAAGGGCTACCATTTGATATTTACCCCTTCTCTCTAAACCTCCCTTGGAGAGGGAAAGTGCTGTGCTTGGATGGTATTTTGCGAAGAAGTTTCCTTGGTTTGGAGTGTGACTATTGAGCAATTTCATTCAGACTCAAGGGGACTTTATATCTGAAAGTGCATAAAAAAGCAATTAAATAAATACTTGTCCAGAAAAATGAGCTTTGAATGTGCCAGTCTGTCATTATAACTAGGAAATGCCTTCAAAAAATTTTAGCCTTCTGTAATCCTAAATGAGCAGACCTGTGTGAAAATGCAGATCCAGATTGCACACACCTTGATGTCATTGGAGTCTGACTTGCTAATTAAGCTAATACACTCTGCCAGTGATGTTTATTAACAGATTTTTTGAATTTAGCCCTGATGCTTCTGCATATGTTTTATTTTAGACTGAACACATCTCCACATTGGACTGTCAATATTTTCTATTGCAATGATAAAAGAATTGCACCCGGCACACAAGATAAAAGGCATCCCATCAAGCACCAGATCACATAACAATCCCAGAGACCGCTTTGTGCTACTTTGTCCACCATTAAAAGGAATTCTGGGGAGCTCTGCAGTGAAAGCAATGGATTGATAATGAGAGTTCTTGAATTCCCTTCCAGCTTTACGAACTCATTGTCTGGTGACGTTGCAAGTAACATTGATTTGTTCAGTTTTATGTACTAGAAGGTTAAAAGGTTTACAGCGCTCATGGGGATACAGCAAGGCTTAATCAATGTTTCAAAATTCCTACTAATAAGCAGCTTTTCTTCCAAAGCATTCAAGATACTAAAACTAATTGGGTGCTATCTACTTATTAAGTGCTAGATGACAAATGTTTTTACTGAGTTTGAAATTCTGGGAAAGAAACTGAGAGGCATAATTACTGTTGGTAGTGAATAGTACACATGATGAGTAACATGAAAATAACCCTTCAAATCATTACTGTAGCAGGTTTTAGCTCTTTTAGTGTAGGAATGGGTAAAGATATCGTCTAAATTGAAAAGTACAAGTTCCCATCTTGCATGGGCTTTGCCCATGCATATAACTGGACTTTCATAATGGGCATTCAGAATGGACCCTCAAGATGTTGAGTTGAGAATAAGGAGAATAAACAGATAATTTGCATCTAGAATAGCCGCTTTCTAGAACCACAGAATGCTCAGGAAATATCCTAGTGGCTCAGGAAATCACCTGCCCTTTGATAGAGAAGTGAATGGTTAAAATGGTTAAAGACTTGGAAGAGTATGAAACACTGCAGACAGACTTTCAACATGTCACTCCCAGAGATTGCTGGAACTATCACCTAAGGTCTGAAGACAGGTCAGGCACTGTGACTATGACTCTAGTTGCTTCTAACATCACTAAAGTTGCTTCTATAGAAATATATGTTGTGTCCTAGTTCTCAGCTTGACCATGTCAGCACCCACTCTTCCTTCAAAAACCTTTTTCTCTAGAGAAAGGATTTTTTTTTTCCTTTCTTATGTCTAAGGGAGTTGCACCATTGCCTACCTGCCTGCATACCTTAAAATTTGAAGGGAGCCACTTAATAACACAAGAATAAAAATGCATTTCAGTGATTTAATATAGCTGCTAGATAAAACAAAGAATTATCTTTTAAAATGCAATTGCAAAGCTCTTTAGTTTCTAAAGCATTTTCATACTTTGATGATCTAAAGTAAGAGATGAACCATTTTTTAAAATTTATTTATTTTGTTTCATTGTACATAAATGGAGTACAGCTATTATTTCTCTGGTTGTACACAAAGTAGAATCACACCATCTGGGCATTCATGCATGTACACAGGGCAATGATGTCTGTCACACATTCTGTTATTATTCTTACCCCCCCACCTCGACCCCACCCCTCACTTCCCTCAATGCAATCTATCATTCTCCATTCTTGCCTCCCTTCCACCCCGCATTATGCATCATCAGTCACTTATCAGAGAGATCATTCAGTCTTTGGATTTTTGGGATTGGCTAATCTCACTTAGCATGATAGTCTCCAATATCATTCATTTACCTGCAAATGCCATGATTTTATTCTTCTTTATGGCTGAGTAATATTCCATTGTGTATATATACCACAGTTTCTTTATCCATTCATCTATTGAAGGGCATCTAGGTTGGTTCCACAATCTAGTGATTGTGAATTGAGCAGCTATGAACATTGATGTGGTTGCATCACTGTAGTATGCTGATTTTAAGTCCTTTGGCTATAGGCCAAGGAGTGGGATAGCTGGGTCAAATGGTGGATCCATTCCAAGTTTTCTAAGGAATCTCCACATCGCTTTCCAGAGGGGGTGCACCAACTTGCAATTTTTATGTGGTGCTGAGAATCAAACCCGGTGCCTCACACGTGCCAGGCAAGTGCTCTACCATTGAGCCACAACCCCAGTCCCCAGTGATCCATTTTTATACCCATGTTTCCAAGTACATATATGTTCCTTTCAAAGCAAATTTTGTATGCCAAAAACCATCTAGGGTCCTCCAAGTCTTAGGTTCTCAAGATTTTAATGGTGAAGAATCTAGAAAATTTGAAGAAGTCTTATTTGAGACCTGTATTGTTTGGATTCCAAATGAATGAAAATCCATTTTATATGGCTTGCACTTAAAGGGGGGTATATTTGGCTAAAAAAAAATAGAGCTGCAGGTGAGGGCATGATATAACCAAGCTCAGAAACATTTGGAACTAGGAACTTGAATGTACTAGAACTTTCTCCCTGCCTCTCATTTTTGCTTTTCTTTAGTTCCAATATCATTCTCTTCGCTTTTAGGTCACTGCTACAGCTACACTGAAATGTCATCTCTCACACCTAATTAAAAAAAAAAA
>JAJEJO010002162.1:0-11537 GCA_020662805.1 Glaucomys volans
TGGGCTAACCTCATGACTGTTCATCCTAGAGGGTTTGGGATGGGTAGCAAGGTCACCTAACAGGCAAGATGATAGTTATGACTAAAGTAGTTGTACTCATATTAGGTTGGATGCCTATAACTTGAAAACACTACAACATACAAAAGGTTTATTTTATTTAGTATTGATTTTTATCAGGCTTCTGCAAGCATATGGTTTAGAGAACCCAACACTCTTGCAAACCTTTTAAGGGAAACCAGTGATCTTCTGACCACCTTATCCATTTCCTGTTCCCTTGAGGAAACTACTGTATTATTTATTTTTCAATTAACACATAAAAATTGTACATGTTTGTGGGGCATCATGTGATATTTCAATAAAACTATGAAAAATCATATTCTCCAAATAGTTATCCTTAGTGTTAAAAATATTCAAAATCCTTTTCCCTAGCTTTTTGAAATACACAGTACATTATTGTTATCTGTATTCACCCTACTGTACAATGGGACACAAGAATTCATTTCTCCTAACTATAAATTCATGCCCATTGACCAATTTGTCCCCATTTCTCCCCCTGATAGTCTCCCCAGCCTCTGGTAACCACTATTCTACTCTCAACTTCTAGGAGATTAATTTTTAGATTCCACATATGAGTGAGATCATGATGTACTTGCCTTTCTATGCCTAACTTATTTCACTTAAGATAATGATGTCCAGATCCATCCATGTCATTGTTACAAATGACAAAATTTTGTTCTTTTAATGACTTAGTATTCCATAGTTATGTGTGTATGTATATATATATAAAATATATAACATAATATATATCATATATATTATATGAAAATATATAATATATAATATATTAAACATATAATATATTATTAATAGTATATTATGCTATAAAATATGTAATATATAATATATCACATTTATATATTTATATTATATATTATATAATAATATATTATAATATAGAATTATATATTATATAATATATATCACTTTTATATATTTTAGATTATACAATTATATACATAATTATACAATTATATATTATATAATATATATCACATTTTATTTATCCATTCATCAGTTGATGGACACTTAAGTTTTCTGCTTCTTCACTATCGTGAATAATGCTGCCATAAACACAAGAGTGCAGATGTCTTTTGGATATACTGACTTAATTTCTGTTGTATATACCCAGTAGTGAGATTACTGGATCATATGGTAGTTCTGTTTTTAATTCGTGTGTGTGTTATGCTGGAGATCGAATACAGGGCCTTCTGTATCCTACAAGTGCTCTAACACTGAGCTACATCCCACTCTGTTTGGTGGGGTTGGGGGGGAACTAGAGGTAGCCACTTTAAATTACTTTTGTCAGTGACTGGTTATCTCCATCTCCATAAATAAATATTATTACTTCTTGGTGTTCAAATTTTAGGCACTCTTATCTCTCTTGTACACTTTCCCTACAACCAATTATCACTATGTATACACATACACATTTCTCACTCTTCTATCTTCCCAATTCCGATGGTTAATTTTATGTGTTAACTTGACGGCTATGGGACCAAAATATTTGGTCAAACACCAGTCTAGATATTGCTGTGAAGGTTAACATTTAAATCAGTAGTCTTTGAATAAAGCAGATTGTCCTCTGTGAATGCATAGGCCTTATGCATTCAGTTGAAGAACTTAAGAAAAAAAGACAGATGTCCTAAGAGAAAAGGACTCTGGTTCCAGATGGCCTTCAGATTCAAGTTTTAAGATCAGCTCTTCCCTGGGTCTCTAGCCTGCTGACCTACCCTGAAGATTTTGGATTTGCCAGTCTCTTCAATCATGTGATCCAATTCCTTAAAATAAATCCCTTCCTTTCCAATATATATAAACTATGTTGTGTTTCTCCCAAAAGCTGTAACATACCAATAAACTTGTATCATAATTTTAAAAATTTTTCTCAATTGTCAATGGACCTTTATTTTACTTAGTTATAATTGGTACTGAGAATTAAACCTAGTGCCTCACATATGCTAGGCAAGCACTCTACCATTGAGCCACAACCCCAGCCCTTATAATTTTAATGCAATTAAAGCTTAAACTGTTACTATATTGTATTTGTCAATATAATATTGTCATCATATTATTAATATACTGATATATTTTAAAATATATTAATGTATAGTTATATATTATTTTAAATTATGTTAACAGATGAGCCACATAATTTAATGTTATCATTTTTTGTATACTATTTCTCCCTTGGTAGTGATAATTATCTTAATTTTCCATTTGCTTAATTTCCCAGGTATTTATTTTATTAAACTACAACCAATTTCTCACCAGTTCTGTAAATCTGACCTCAACACAATGAAACATAATTTTTTTCACCCAGGAACTCTCTGCTCCTGTCTGGCCTCTCCTACAGCTATCATCATCATCTCTCTCTTGACTTCACCACCACATTGGGATGTCCATTGCCCCTCTCTTTTGTTAGAACTTCTGCTTCATGGATCTCGAGTGGGCTTCATTCACTCCTTCCTTTTGAATGTGCACATCCTCCCACAATTTCTGTAGAGAGGTTGCCAGAAAACTAAACTTTTTGGCATTGTGTGTCTTTTATATCCACACATTTAACTGGTATTTTACTAGATAAATTTGGGTTGAAGTAATTTTACCTCAGATTTTCAAACCGTTGCTTTATTTTCCATTGTTGCTGCTGAGGAAGAAAAAAAAAATTAGCCTTTTCTGTCAACTTAAAGCTGGTCTGACTTAAATACATAGTCCATAATGTTCTCTTGTTAAAATTAAAAAGAAGGGGCTGGAGTTGTGGCTCAGTGATAGGGAGCTTGCCTGGCATGTGGGAGGCCCTGGCTTGGATACTTTGCACCATATATAAGTAAAAATAATGAAAGATCCGTTGACAATTAAAATTTTTTAATTATTAAAAAAATTAAAAGAAAACTAACATCAAAGTAATTCTCTAACCATGATGGGAAAAAATAAAAGTATTTCACTATCATGTCTGAGCAGAAATGGAACACTGTCCAAACCACAAATGTGATGAAATATCTCTTTCCCAACTACTAATAGTGGCTTTTTCTTCTTCACCAATTAAGTATTTGGTTGTGCTCCTTTCCTCTCTCCTTCTCGATACAATTCATTAAGATTCCCAGTAGTAGAATAGATTGCCCCTACAATTTCCTCATGGTGTTTGCTGTCTCCTTTGTTGCCATGAATCAAGAAACCCAAATTTGTCTGATGTAGGTTCGTTCTTAATGATTTTAGACTGGAAGCAACAACACTATAGAAACTGTGAATGCCATTCTGAGTCTTGACTATTTGCAGTAAACTGTTCTCAATCTCGTCCCAAAAGTTTATAGGAGCTTTTTTTTAGTTCCCACTGTTTTGAAATTTTATGATCGATTTTCGACCAACATGCTGGGCACTCAGGAGTCCCTTTCTATCATTCCAGAAATGTTTGTGTATATACAAGTGAAGGCATATATTTGTTTCTTGCAACTACCATCACCCTTTTGATGCAAATGATTGCCGATTTTCAGTGTTCCTCACCTGAGAATCTTTACTTGATTTTATGTCTTAATGTATATGCTAATTGCCCACAAAAGGGAAAAGAACTGTGCGTACATCTAAGGCATCTTCTCTTTGGACCAGAATCAGGGAAGGATGAATGGATGAAGGGGAGCCAGTGGTTTTCTGCTGGCTCCTTAGAGCTGCGCAGATCTCACTTCCGACCCGGAAGGAGCCCGTGGTAGAGCAAAACTGGGCTCCGCAGACTCTCTAATCTTATGCCATATTCTTCTTTTGGATGAATTTGGGGCAAACTGAGGCGATTTATGAGAAATACCTAAGTTTAAAACAACAGGAGCCGCTGTGGAGATTTAAAAACTCGGAATTCTGTCAGTAAGTGGGGAAAGTCAAAGAGAATAGAGCAAAAAGGAAGACCTCTAGCGCCCAACGTGGGGCTCGAACCCACGACCCTGAGATTAAGAGTCTCATGCTCTACCGACTGAGCTAGCCGGGCGCACGGGTTTTGGCGTTTCCTGCATCTCTATCCTTTTCTTCTGATAGCTACACCACAGCCAGGAGAGTAGCTAAGGTTGCGGGAATAACCGCCAGTCCTGAAACTTCAATGTCTCTTTGAATTCCTTCTAGAAGGGGGTCACTCTGAGCGCCCTGGCTGCCGAGAAGGATGGGGAGGTGCCAGAGGAAACTGTCGCCCACGGGGAGTAGCAAGGACCCAGGGATTCGTGCTCCGGGGACCTTGAGACCGCAGCCCCTGCTTTCTTCTCTCCCTGAAACTCTACCCTATGTAAAGTATGATTACAAGGAAGCGTGTGGAGGCGAGGGACGTGTTACTGGAAAAATAGATCTATTCATTATGCAGGGACACAAGTTTGCTTTAAATTACTGTTTGTGTTGCCTGAGTACTGCTTATGACGTGTAAAGATCCCACAGAGATTTAAATTCGAATGGGATTCAGAGCCTCAGGCATAGGTACTTGTTTGTGGAAGTTCTCATTCCACTCTTCTACTGTTTAATTTTCCAACCTCTGGAAAAGGCGCTGAGATCCGGGGTCACCTACGAAGGGTGCTCCAGTGAAGAAAGGAACCTCGCTCTGCAAGTCTGGCTCCAGCTCCACAGAGCGCCAAACGACCCTGAGCAGCTTTTCCTCGGATGGTTAAGATTGATCGTCTTGATCGGCGAATAGCGGAATGGGCGGAGAGAAATTATTTTGGGGACGCTGTCTTGTTCAAAGGCAGAATTATAATTTTGAACCTTTCTTTTTAAGAGATTAAGATAAGAAAAAGGGAGACATCCACTGCCGATGCGAAATACAACCACCTGCCGTGACTCGGATTCGAACCGAGGTTGCTGCGGCCACAACGCAGAGTACTAACCACTATACGATCACGGCGCGCCACCCGCAAGGCAGCGAAAAGCGGCCTGATTTAATGCACCTTGAAATAGAAAGACCTTAGCTCCTGCTGTTTCATTTGTGTGGTTCGTGTATTCTGCGTGCATCAGAATCCCAAATGCTTCTCTTCAGCAATCTTAACGCTCCAAGAACCTAAATAGGATTCTGAGACCCTTTATCGGGGATCGATGAGCCCAGGTGCTGATTTGAGGACGGAACGCGGCAGCTCCAACTCAACTCCTTTCTCCCCTCTCCAAAGAATCTAGCCGCCTTGTCCAGGAGTTCCAGAGGCAGCACGGAAGGATTTACCTATTCACATCCCAAGCCTGTGCCCTGGAATCGAGGTTTCTGTCTCCAGACTGGTGGAACCCGAAAAGGAGAGCACTGGCGAGCTGCGGAAGAGGGCAACGGACCCTTCTTGAGTATGCAGTGTTTCTCTTGCTCCCCTGCACCCCTCCAAGTAGCGCCGAGAGCTCTCTCTGGAACTGAGCGCTTGTGCAGACGGACATCCTGACTTCAGTAAATCGGAGCCGCCTCAGAAGATTCAGAAAAACCGAACCAGCCTGTATTTCAGACACTTCTCTAAAGACTCCCAAAAGGAGAATTATCGCTAATTCGTGTGAAGTCAGCGGCGGAACCCAGAAAAAGGACTTGCTCGAGACTGAAGCAACAGAGACAAGAAGTTGTTCTGGAGGGAAATTCCACGGGAAGCAGTCCAAGACACAGGGTAGTTACAGGTCCTCTACTTTTCTCCCTAATTTGAGGGCCTTAACAGGTTTACTCAAAATTTGGGGAGGAAAAAGAAAAACTGAGCATTTGCGTTGGCCGGGAATCGAACCCGGGTCAACTGCTTGGAAGGCAGCTATGCTCACCACTATACCACCAACGCACTCGTCGCTTCCTCATTCGGAGGTCTTTCTATAGGAACTTATTTTGAAGGTCTCGTTCTGTAAGTGCCTGCCCATTTTAAGAATCATACTTAGGACTACAAGGCTGAAAACGAAGAAGAGAAATTCTCTTAACATTCCCCCTAATAAAAATTCTGTAGTAGTTTTCTTTGTTTTGTTTTGTTTTGTTTTTTTAACAGATTTAAGGAAAGTCAATTCTAGTTCCTTCTATCTTCCTTGAAGGGAGCGTCTGAAATCCAGAGGACAAGTTAAGGCTCTGCTACCGGAGTTACCACTGCAACACATCTTTACCCATTTCAGAGTGTTTCCTTGTACAAATGCATGAATTTAAAGTTGCACTGAGAAGATAGGCACATTTTAAAACTTTGGATATATCGTCCCAAGTCTCGACGTGTACAGATATCATCGATTTTCACTATCCAATGAGTATTACTAAATTACCATCAACGATATTGTCATTCCTTTCATCTTTACAAAGTGCAGTATAAAACTACGGAGTCTTGCTCAAATTTGCATTTTTTAACTATGAAGGTTAATTTGTCATGAGCTTACCAGTTATTCGTATCAGTTTTGATATTTGCTAGGTTATGTATTTTGCCTATTTTCTATGGGTATTATTGTTTTTTCTACTGACTTATAAGAGTTTATCATCTAGTCTTTTAACATTATTTATATTTTTAGATAGGCAAAAGTTTTCTATGTAGGCTAATCTATCAGTTTTGACCTTTATGATCTCTGCTTTGCTTTTATCTTGAAAAAGTGCTTCCTAACCTAAAATTAAGATCTTATTCACTAATGTTTTCTTGTAGTTTTTAAAATAGTTTTAACCCATGGAATAGGTGGTATGAGGTAGTAATTCCACTTCTAGAAATTTATCCTAAGGAATTATGTAAGGATACATGCAAAGGTTTATCTATGAAAATGTTCATCAAAGTATCATTGTAAAACCAAAATTTTAGGAGAAAACCCTAAAAGTTCAGAAATAACATTAATTAAATTCATTTTGATTTTAAAGTCACAAGTTTTTAAAAATTACTTTTACATTGTACATTGCTGGTGGGAGTGTAAATTGGTATTACCACTATTAAGGAAAATTGAATCTATCCACAGATGCATACGCTTCTTGAACTAGCATTTCAATTTCTGGGCATTTATTCCACACATGTGCAAAATTATATATAAATGATTATTTGTGGCAGCATTGTTTGCAATAGCAAAGAGTTAGAAATAACCTAAGTGTTCATCAGTGGGAAGCTAGTTAAACTAATTATGGAATATCCATACAATGAAATACTATATATCATAAGAATAAGGAAGTTCTTATTCTAAAATAAATTATTAAATAGAAAAGGCAAAGTGTGGAGAGGTGTAAATAGAATGCTACTGTTTGTGCAAGAAGGAAAAGGATATGTAAATATATATGTAGGTACACATGCATGTACTTACATTTGCACAAAATCTGTGACAACATAATTAAGAAACTTAACCGTGGTTGCCTTATTAGAGGGAAAACATGGTAGATTGAAGGCCAGGTTTATTATGCCTTTTTGTAAATTTGAATTCCAAACCTTGTAAACACTTCATCTTTTTCAAAACAAATAGTTAAAGTGAAAGAAAGTATGTTTCTGAATATTTATTTCTAATGGCAAGTTGGAAATATATTGTTAACTTAAAAAAATAGCAGGTAATAAAATAGTATGTATAGTACGAATTCCTTTTCTGTTTCCTAAACTGGATATCAATAACGGTTTCAGAGTGACAGAATTATAAGTTACGGTTTCCTTTGTGTTTTTCTAGATTTTCAGAAGTCAAGCTTCTGGTAGATGGGAGAAGTGATTCGCAGAAATAGTATTAAAATATTCTACAAGAAAATCGTGGAAGGAAAAAAAAAAAAGTCCTTTCCCTGACCGGGAATCGAACCCGGGCCGCGGCGGTGAGAGCGCCGAATCCTAACCACTAGACCACCAGGGAAGCTGCAAAGAGCCTCCCATTAAGACTATATGAGTCTATTAAAAGTGTGTTCCTGCTTGCTCCACGCAGCTTCCTACTTAGACTGGCTAAATTGTGAGATCCTCACAATCGAGAATACTTCCTCGCCACTTCTTTCTTAGAGGCGAATTCTCAAGCTTGACTCTTAGAGTGCGTACACAAGATCAAGGTTTCCAAAACCAGAGAGGGAAAAACTTCTGGAAAGAAAGCTCCAACTCCTCAGTAGAAATGTAAAGGTTCCCAGTTACATCTGCTAAAAACAACCAGGATGTCATGTGAGCAACACTAAGAAATCCTGGGCTTACTGTAGTTTGTAGTTGTTTGTTTCATGTCGTACGAATTTAGACCCAGTGTAAACTAAAACCCAAGAGGCGCACGCCTGTAATCCCAGCACTCGGGAGGCTGAGGAGGAGGATCGCGAGTTCAAAGCCAGCCTCAGCAAATTAGCGAGCCCCTAAGCAATTCAGTGAGATCCTGTCTCTAAAGAAAACTTTTAAAAGGCTCAGTAGTTAAACGCCCCTGGGTTCAATCCCGGGCACTAAAAAATAAATAAATAAAACCCAGGTGAAAATCATTCAGCCTTAGTATGCTTGGTGCTCAGAAGGATCTGAGTGTAACTCACCCGTGGAAAACTAAGAGAAACGCAGTGGTATCTGAGCTTTAACATTTTTAAATATGAGGAGGAAAGAGAGTGAAGAAAAAATATTTGGGTGTGTGCCAAACGGAATAAACTTTTAAAAGTGTCCCACTCCCAACAATATTTCGCAGTTAACTTTATATGAGAGACAAGAAAGCAAATGTGGCAAAATGTTGGCAATGGATCAAAAGTGTGCTATATAAAACATCCAACTTTTCTGTAGGTTTGAAAAATTTAAAAACAAGAAGGTGAGAAAAACAAAAATGAAGCAATCAAAAGCTTCCCCTCAGGCCTTTTTTGTCAGATGACCACAAAGTAATGAACTTGCCCAAGTTCAAATAGAAAATTTTTAAAGTGCCACTTACGCCCACATTTAAGTCAGAAAATACTTTGATAATGAATAAAAAATCGAATTAAAAAATTGAATCATCAGCGATGTGTACATATCTGCAGGGCCTAACACAAAACAATGGGCCATAGATACGCAGGATTTTTGAGGGTTCTTCTTGTTTTGTTTTGCTTTTAAAAGTATCAGTGTTAAAATACTAAAAATCTTTCATTCATCCATTCCTACATTCCTATGGCTTTAAATTGAATGCCAGAGATTAAGGGGAAAAGTAACTGAATGTTACACATTTTTTTTCACAAAAACTCAAGAATCCTGTAATCGTGTCTTCAAGGAGCCTAAGAAGGCCTACTTCACCAAGGAGCCTACAGAGCTCACTTCCTCTAACTCCATCTGTTTTCGCTGGACAGCGACCTGTGCCAAAGTCTGGAGGGAGGCAGGGGTTGTATTGTGCGTGTTGGGATGTGTGGGGAGAAGTATCTAAACTTCAGAACAACATTTTAGGATTGGTACAATGTAATAGAATTTATTTCCCTTTGTCACAGGAAATCAGCCTATTTTGGTCAACAGTACCTTTTTATCGATTATTCTGCCACCTGCTGGTAAGTTTTGCCATCACAAGCAGAGTATGATCTTGGAGCTAGCCACCTTTCTCAGCATCAAAGTTTAAGAAGGAGGGCTGGGAATGTAGCTCAGTGGTAATAGAGTGCTTGCCTAGCAAGTGCTAGGCTGGGGTTCAAGCCTAAGCACCAAAAGGAGAAAGAAAGAAAAAAAAAGAGGCGGGGAGAGAGAGGGGGAAGTGTTGGGGAGTGATAATGGCCAAATAACATTTTATGCATGTATAAATATGTAATGTTCCATCATAATGTACAACTAAAATGCATCCAAAAATAAGGGGGGGGGGGCAGACCTTAAGGCAGGATCTCACCAAAGCATCAGACAGCATAAAGTTCCCTTTTTCTGGCATCATACCTAAGGATGGAAGAAATGAGTAATTAATGTATTTCACTCTGCATCCTGTTTACTTTTTTTTTTTCCTGGTTTCAAACATTTACAGGTTATGAGCCAAAACAGATATTAAACATACAAAAACACACCTAAATAGCTCACAAGGCTAGTAGAAAAGCAAATGAACATGTGAATAAAAGAAAATAGCTCTGGAAAGACTGAGTAGATAGATGTACTTTTTTCCTACTCCTCCTACAAATGCAACTAAAAACCCTGAACCTGACATATAAAAACATAAGCTGCACATGGGGGCCCAAGGCTGTAATTCCAGCTACTCTGGAGTCTGAGGCAGGAGGATCCCCAGTTTGAGGCCAGTGTGGACAATTTAGCAAAACCCTATCTCAAAATAAATTTTAAAGGCTGGGGTTATAATTAAGTAATCCTACACCCCTTAGTTCAACCCCAGTACCACAAAATACAAAAAACAGACCAAAACAAAACCTCAGAAATATGGAAAGAAAGAGGCAGACAAGCTAGGGACCTCAGAACCCAAGGAAAGACATAATGATTTTTTCCCTGGGCTTTTTTTTTTTTTTTTCCCCTCATGTTCCAGATTTGGAACTGAAGAAGACAGCAACTTGTAAATACCAATAGGAGAAGCCAAAAGAAAAAATAAATCCCTAACAAAAGCTCTCTAGCCAAATGAAGCAACATAGCAAAACAAAACTTTTAGACAATAACAGCCCAATTCCAACCAATACCACAGACACAAACTGTGCCTCACCCCTCCATCAGCAAAGACTACATGAGGTACCTAGATTTCTACTCCCAGGAGGCCCAGGCCCATATAAGGGGAACATCCCTCCACTTTCCTGCTGGGATAGGATCAGAGGAAACTTAATAAAGAATCAGGACATTTACTAAAACTCAGGGGTAACACAGTTACCCCATTGACACTGGGAGCAACAACGAAGTACTCATGCCTCTCCCTCCCAGTTTGGTATTAATGGAGGCCTTGTAGGGGATCTGGACTCCTACACCTACCTGGCAGTAACAAGAAACCTCCTCTGACCCAGGAACACATATCCTTCTTCTATCTGAGCAATGCCAGAGAAGCTAACCAAAACAAAGATTAAATGAGGTCCAGAATTTTAAAACATAATATCTAAAATATCCAGGTTTCACTCAAAAAGCATTCATCACAATAACAATGAAGAAAATCTCAAACTGAATGATGACAGAATTATCTGAATTTTTCTTTTTTCTCCTTTGAGACAGGGTCTACTTCAAGGACCAGGCTGGCATCAAACTCCGAGGCTTATGATCCTCCTATCTCAGCCTCCCAAGCAGCTGAGACTGCAGGTGTACACCACCACAAGGGACTGACAAATATTTCAGAGCAGTCATTATAAAAATGCTTCAACAAGGGTTGGGGATATAACTCCGTGGTAGAGTGCTTGCCCAGAATTGACCAAGGCTCAATGTTTGATCCCTAGCACAGAAAAAAAAAAAAAAAAAAAAAGCAATTATGAACATGCTTGAATGCCTGAAACAAATAAAAAAAATAGAAGTTTCCAGCAAAGATATAAAAATATCAGTAAAGAAATGGAAGGTATAAAAAAGAACTAAGTGGAAACTTTAGAACTGAAAAATACAGTAACTTAAAAAACACCCTCAATGGCTTTCCAACTTGGACCAGCAGAATAGCTCCAAAAAAGAAGGGGCAGGCGCAGATGTGGTGGGCTATGCCTATAATCCCTGCGACTATGGTACCCGAAGCAGGAGGAT
>JAJEJO010002162.1:11637-61526 GCA_020662805.1 Glaucomys volans
AGAAAGAAAGAAAGAAAGAAAGAAAGAAAGAAAGAAAGAAAGAAAGGAGGGAGGGAGGGAGGGAGGGAGGGAGGGAGGGAAGGAAGGAAGGAAGGAAAGAAAAAAAAAAAGAAAAAGAGGTGGGGGAGGCGGAGGCGCCCTGCCTTCAATGAGGTGATGACCCAAGAATACACCACATACACTATCTACAGATACATCCATGGAGTAGGATTCAAAAAGTGTACCCCTTGGACACTCAAAGGGATTTGGAAATTTCTCAAGAAAGAGATGGGGACTCCAAATATGCACTGATACCAGGCTCAACAAAGCTATCTGGGTCAAAGTAATAAGGAATGTTCCATAGTTTCCATGCGCAGTTGTACAGAAAACGTAATGAGGATAGTCACCAAACTCTATACTTGATTGCGTATATATCCATTACCACTTTGAAAAATCTATAGTTGATGTGAATGAGAACTAACCACTGATTGTTAAAGTCATAACCCATCCCCGCCCAAAAAAAAAAAAAATCCTCAGTGGAGTGGCTGGGGATGTAGCTCAATGGCAGAGTTGCTTGCTTAGCTCGTGTGAGGCACTGGAGAGGGGACAGAGTAAAGACTCAATGAACTGGAACACATACAATAGATATTATTCAATCTAAAAAAATAGAGAAAATAGACTTTGGGACTTCTATAACAAAAGATTTAACATTTGATTTATCAAATTTCCAGAAGGAGGAAAGAAAGAGAACAAGACTGATTAAAGTATTGAAAAAAATGTTTAAAAATATTATTTTTAAAAATAACAAAACCTACATATTGAAGAACCTGAGTGAAACCCAAGCAGAATAAACCCAAACAAATGCATGCTAAAACACCTCAGAGAAACTGCTGAAAGCTAAAAGTAATAAAACAAATGTTGAGCGGGCTGCAGTGGTACACAGCTGTAACCCTAGCTGCTTGGGAGCATGAGGCAGGAGGATCGCGAGTTCAAAGCCAACCTCAGCAAGAGAGAGGCACTAAGCAACTCAGTGACCCCGTCTCTAAATAAAATACAAAATAGGGCGCGGGGTGTGGCTCAGTGGTTGACTGCACCTGAGTTCAATCCTCAGTACGCAAAATAAAGTAAAACAAATGTTGAAAGCAGTGAGAGAAAAAATGGTTTGAATGACAGCAGATTTCTTATTAGAGGCCAGAAGGCACTAGATTTTTCAATTACTGCAAGAAAAGACTGTCAACCTATGGTCCTTGATCCAGTGAAAATAGCTTTAAGAATAAAGACAATATAATTTAACAACAAAAAGACAGACCATGCGCGGTGGTGCACGCCTGTAATCCCAGCGGCTCAGGAGGCTGAGACAGAAAAATCCCGAGTTCAAAGCCGCCCTCAGCAAAAGCAAGGCTGCAAGTAGCAACCTTGTCTCTAAATAAAATACCAAAAAAGGGCTTGGGGATGTGGCTCAGTGTTCAAGTGCCCCGGAAGCCAATACCTGGTACAAAAAAAAAAAAAAAAAAAAAAGGCCCGATTTTTAAAATGAGCAAAGGGCTTTAGGAGACATTTCTACATTTCTCCAATGTGCATTCAATATATTCAAATTTAGGCATGTAATGAATTTCATGTGTTCTTTTCTCCCTGTTTCAAAAAAAAATATTTGGATGGTCAACAAGCACATGAAAAGTTAAGTATTTAGGGAAATGAAAATAAGACCACAGTAAGATACCAATTTATACCTCCCAAGATGGCTATACATTAAAAAATAAAAAATAGTGTTGATGAAGATAAGGAGAAATAGAACCTTTGTGTATTGTTTGTGGGATTGTAAAATGGTGCAGCAGCCCGTGAAAAACTGGTTGGCAGTTCCTCAAAAAGCTAAATATAGAATATGACTCAGTAATTCCACTCCTAGGTATATACCCTTAAGAACTGAAAACAGGTACTCAAACAAACACTTGTACATGTACATTCACAACGCTACTCATAATAGCTGAAAGGTGGGAACAATCTAGATGAGTAAGAGATGAGTGGGCCAGGCATAGTAAATGCATGTAATCCTCGAAATTCTGGAGGCTGAGAAAGGAGGATTCCAAGTTAAAGGCCAGCCCTGGCAATTTAGCGAGACCCTCAGCATTTTAGATAGACACCAGTCTCAAAATAAAAAAGGCTGGGGATGTAGATTGGTGGTAAAGGGCTCCAAGGCTCAATCCCCAGTACAAAAAACAAGAGTGGGGAAAGAGAAGAGATATGAATGGATAAACAAACTGCTATATAAATACAATGGCATATTATACAGCCATAAGAAGGAATGAAGTAGTTATACAACTGCAACTTGGATGAACCTCAAAAACATCATGCTAAACCGGTGGTGGTTCCACAGGCCTGTAATCCCAGCAGCTCTGGAGGCTGAGGCAGGAGAGTCGCAGGTTCAAAACCAGCCTCAGCAGGGACAAGGCGCTAAACAACTCAGTGAGGCCCTGTTTCTAAATAAAATACAAAATAGGGCCGGGGATGTGGCTCAGTGGCCGAGGGTCCCTGAGTTCAATCCCCGGTTCCAAAAAATAACCCAAAAAACAAAAAAATCATGCTAACACAAAATGTCACATTATATTGTGACATCCGTTTAAATGAAATGTCCAGAATAGATAAATCTACATAGAGAAAGCAGATTGATGGTTGCCAGAGGTTGTAGAGTGACTAAGTAATAAGTACAGGGTTTCCTTTTGAGGTGATGAAAATGTTATGATGATGGTTACACATTTTCAATGTACTAAATGTCATTGAATTGTATATTTTAAAACGCTTAAAAATGTGTCTTTTAAACACAATAAAAAATAATGAAATGGACTGGGGTTGTGACTCAGTGGTAGAGCCCTTACCTACACATGTGAGGCACTGGGTTTGATCCTCAGCACCACATAAAAATAAATAAATAAAATAAAGGTATTGTGTCCATCTACAACAAAAATAAAAATTTAAATTAAAAAACTAAAAAACAACAACAAAAAAACAACAACCATGGGAGTGGGAGATACAGTTTAGTTTAGTGGTAGAACATTTGCCTAGCAGGCATGCAAACCCTGGACTCAATCCCTGATGTCAAAAAAAAAAAAAATGCATTTTTTCCAGGAAGCACTATTATTACTTTTGTCTCACATTCAATTGTTGAGTTATTTTGTTCCATGGCAAGCTTGAGATATCCTGGAAGGCCTTCTGTCATTTTGTTACATATGTTTAGTAAATTTTAAGTGCTTGGCCAACATTTGCAGAATTGAAATAGGCCAACTAACTGAGAATGTTCCTGGAATGGCACCATGATCCAAGTTAATTTTGGTTAATTAATATAGTCCAAATCTGCTGGGAGCAGTGGGGTGCCTGCCTGTAGTTCTAGCAACTGGAGAGGTTGAGACAGGAGGATCACATGTTCCGGTCCAGCTTCAGCAACTCTACAAGTCCCTGTCTCAAAATAAACACAAAAGATTGGGGATGTAGCTCCTTGGTAAGGCACCCCTGGGTTCCCTAGTACAATATATATATTATATTATATTTATATATGTAATGTTATATATATTATATATACATGTATATTATATGTATATATTATACATATGTATACATATGTATATTTTATTATATGTACATATTATATGTATGTATGTATATTATATTATATATGTATATATATTTTATATATATATATATCCCATCTAAGGTGGAACACAAGAAAAAGATTTTTTAAAAAGCTAGCATTTGATGAGAATGACAGAAGACACTATTCCTAACAGTGGCTAACATACAGTCCTAGATAACACAAATTTTTGTCTTATTAGCAATAAATAGGGGGGAAAAAAACCACAAAGCCTTAGTTGTCAACTCTAATGGCCTTACTTATTCATGCAATTTCTCCTGCCAATCTGATGTGGTTGTTTTATCTACAGCTTATAATAAATATGTCAAGAACTCTCCAAGAGAACAAGGACTGTACATATGCAGGAGTCCAGAAATAAATCTGAAATACCCAAAGTCCTTCTGAAGAAAGATCTAGTTAGATATAATCTATACTATATAACTAAAAACTCAGCAAGTAAGACCAAAAGGTGGAAATTGAGACTGGAGTTCACCTGATTATATTTCAAGGACTCTGAAAATTAGAATAATCTATATCCAAGGAACCTAAAATGCCTAATCTATTGAGCAGATATCTTGCTGTGTAATTTAATAGCCTAGATGTCTTCTATGCCCACCCAACTTCTGAGATATGAATTCTTCTAAGATGAGCACACAGGAGAAGTACTCGAATTATAAAGACTCTGGCACCAAAGAGATGCCTTAGATTATTCTTCTGGGTTTGGTAACCCATGTCTATAATTCCAGTTACTCAGGAGGCTGAGGCAGTAGGATCACAAGTTTAAGGCCAGCCTGTGCAATTTAGTGAGACCCTGTCTTAAAATAGAAAGGGCTGAGAATGTAGCTCAGGGCTTGCTTAGCATGTACAAGGCCCTGGTTTCACTCTCCAGTACCATGAAACAAAACAAAACAAAGAAAGGATTATGTATTAATCCATTGAGCTTTCAATCCATTTTAGTAATAAAGCCCCTTTTCTTTTTTTTTACATTTTTAGTTGTAGAAGGACACAATGTCTTTGTTTATTTAGTTTTATGTGGTGCTGAGAACTGAACCCAATGCCTCGCACATGCCAGGCAAGCACTCTACCACTGAACCACAGCCCCAGTTCCAAGCCCATTTTCCTAAAGATATCATACCACAACACCCAAAGTGTCAAACAGCTCAAAGCAGAGCTGCTGTAGTTGGACTTGAGTGCAAGAAAGTCCTAGAGCCCTTAATAGAATGGGTGTTAAAGCCAGATTCTACAGGTGAAGAGGCTTTAGTTTACTTTGTATGGCACTGTGCTGGAGAGGCTCCAGAGAGAAACCAAGTATATCAACTAAAAGGAATAACCACCTATTATTTGAGAATATTTGGAAGGTCATAACCTTCCAAAAGGTTCAAAAGAACAAACGATCTCTAAAGTCTTCCATACAGTGAAAAAATTTCTATTAAGCCAGTTTAGGTCACAGTGTGAGAATTTCTAGGATTAAGAATATCTAGTAGTATTCCTGTATTGGGGTGGTACTAACTTCTTCAATGGGTCATGGTGGTGCACACCTGTAATTCCAGCAACTCAGGAAGTTGAGGCAGGAGGATCACAAGTTTGAGGCTAGTTTCAGAGATTTAGTAAAGCCCTAAGTAACTTAGTGAGACCCTGTCTCAAAATTAAAAAAAAAAAAAAGTCAGGGGATGTGGCTCAGTGGTAAAGCACATCTGGGTTCAATCCCTGGTACCAAGAAAAAGAACTACATTGAATCACTTTTAAAATTTACAGCGACTGCAGATGCAACTGGCACTGGGTGGGGAACAAGGGACACTGATACTAAATGTCCTGCACTGTAAACAAAGAATTGTCCCTCCCATAATGTCAATGGGGCCCAACTGAGAAACCCTGAAGACAAAGGAAGCCTAAGGATTTGGGTTATTTTACACTCAAGGTCTCCATGACACATCTCAATACGTTCTACCACTACTGAACTCTAAGTAACTCTACTGTTTCTCTCTCATTACTTTTCACTGCTGACTACCTTTACCAGGTACTCACGTTCTACCTTCACAATCAAGATCTCATCAGTAAGGAACAATACTTTTTTTCAGATGTTGTTAATATCTGTAGCTCCCAGGAGCCACTGGTGAGCTGGTTCTACCAAACTAATCAAAGCCACCATAAAATAATAACAATCTATTTAGTTGGATGAGGTAGCATGTGCCTGTAGACCTAGCTACTTGGAAAGCTGAGACAAAAGGATCCTTTGAGCACAGGAGTTCAGGGCCAGATTGGGCAACATAATGAGACTCCAGCTCAAATACGTATACGTATATATTCAGACATAGCAGACCACACACACACACACACAAACATACACATGTATGTACTCAGTCCCTTTCTTTATTTTGAGACAGAGTCTTGCTAAATTGGTAAGGTTGACCTCAAACTTAGACTCTTCCTGCCTCAGTCTCTCTAGTAGGTGGGATTATAGGTGAGAGCCACCATACCCAGCTCCCAGCTCTCCACAGTTCTTTTGGTAAGGATCTATTCGTGGAAAATTCCTTCTACTTTTGGTTTGTTTGAACATGTTTTATGTATATTTAACTCCAGAACAAAAAAGTCTAAGTTTGGTAATTATTGTTTCTCAGTTCATCAGCTTATCAAACAAATGTGTTTGGAACAAAATAGAGTTAAGACCTATTTTTTTGAATGAATAGTATAATTTATTCCATATTCCAAAAAAAACAGTCTTCCCTATTCCAAATTTAACCTTCCTTTGTTGAACAATTGCCCTATAATATATGCCAAGTATTTGATTGTCAAGTTACCAGTTTAGTTTTCATAGTCCAAAATTTTTTTAAACGAGGAACAGAAAGTATGAAGCAAAGCTTATTCTTTCACAGATCACTGTCATCCTCTTTATTCTCTTGTAGAAAAATACAGTTGAATATCAAATTGTTGCTGCATTTATTGCCAGTTCTTTGGTCTTTATCCTTTTATACAGGGTTTGGTTGCCTGATGAGTGTGAGCTCTTGCTAGACAAAGCCCCAAGTCTAGACATTTATACAAAACTGATTCTATCATGACTCTGCTCAGATCAGAACAAATAAGAACCATCTTCTGACACAGCAGACCATTGTTTTGGGGGTTACAAAGGATTGTGTGTAGACTTTCCTTTAAAATGTGTTTCTTTGTTTTTTGTTTTTTATTTTTTTGGAGGTGGGTGCCAGGGATTGAACTCAGGGGCACTCAACTACTGAGCCACATCCCCAGTCTTATTTTGTACTTTAGAGACAGGGTCTCACTGAGTTGCTTAGCACCTTGCTTTTGCTGAGGCTGGCTTTGAATTCACGATCCTCCTGCGTTTGCCTGCTGAGGTGCTGGGATTACAAGCATGTGACACAGTGCTTGGCCTAAAACTTAGTTCTTAATGATCAAGTCAAGATCCATTCTGCAATCACAAAAATGACTAAATGTCCTCTCTTCTGACTAACATGAAAGTGTGCAATGTGTGCATTTTTGTATGTATATGTACATAGATATATTAACTCTTTACATATATTTATATGCAAATATATATAGCTCTGTGTATATATAATATCACATATATAGATGTATAAATGTATAATGTATAATATACACATATATACATATATAAAGATATTCATATCCATATATGAATATGTATTAGCTCTTTCCACCATATTTCCATGCTGCAATAATGAATAATGCAGCTCAGGAATGTCCTGTCTGATGCTCTCAAGAAAACCACTAATTCCAAAAAGGGTGACAAACACCAGGTTCTTATTAGGCTGTGCTCCAAAGTCATTGTCCAGTTTCTAACTAGAATGATAAAGCATGGTTACATTGGTGTATTTGAAATCATTGATTACAGAGATAGGAAAATTATTGTAAACCTCACAGGCACGTTAAAAAAAAAGTGTGAAGTGATCTGCCCTAGATTTGATGTATAACTCAAAGATGTAGAAAGATATCAGAATAATCTGCTTCCATTCTATCAGTTTGGCTTCATTTTACAGACAGTTTCAATAATTATCATGTTGTCAGGTTTCAATCTCATTTTATTATTACCCCCACCCACATCTTCCTTACCCGAGATTATTTAGAAGCAAATTTTTTCATCTGCAATATGTCAAGATATTATCTCTTAAAAAATAAGCACTCAAAACAAAGTACCATTTATCACACCAACAACTTTAACAATAATTTCTCATAAGAAACTACATTGAAAAAAATAATTTCTCATAAATGCATCAAGTATGTGGTAAGTATTCATCAGTATTCAAATTTCCTCAATTGTTTCATAATTTTATTTTGGTTTCTTGAATTAGGATCAAATAAAGTTCATTACTCTGCAGTTGTTTAGTGTCTCAAGTTTAGTTTAGGCTATAGGTTCTCACTCTCTCTCTCTTTTCCTTTTTTTTTTTTTTTTTTTTTTTTTGTTTTGTTTTTTAAATCCAGGTCATTTATTCTCTATAGTATTCTCACAATCTGAATTTGCACCTCTGAGATACCATTTGATGTCTTCTGCATTTCCTGTAAATTACTAGTTAGTTCTAGACTATGGGTTGATCAAATTCAGACTGAAGTGTTTTTTTGTTTTGTTTTTGCAAAGCTACTACTGCACACAAGGTGGAGTTGTGTACTACACCTATAATCAGGAGGACGTAATGTTTGCCTCCATGTGATGGATTATAGCCATTGTTGCTCATTGCCTAGATATACCAGTTCATTAAGAGTATTCTAATTACCTCATTCCTTCTGGAATACTTCTAAAAAGAGAAAATTTCCTGTCATCTTAAGATATGGTTCCCATAAGAAAACAGGATAAATACTCGATTCTTTCCAAATACTAGCAGTTTTCAAAATAATGAGGTGATCTAGTATATTCCAAAAGTGATCAATGAGTTTGCATTTTTTTTTTTTTTGGAGGTGCTGGGGATTAAACCCAGGGTTTTATGCTTAGGAGACAAACACTCTATCAACTGAGCTATATCCCCAGCCCATGAGCTTATCTTTTTAAGCATCAATGTTAACTCATGGATTCAAATGCATTGCAGTGTCTTGATCCATTACAAATAGTATCCATTTTAATAACCAAATTGTCCTGTCTTTGGTTAGTAGCCTCCTGAGTACTTTTGATGGTGCTGGGGATTGAACCCAGGGCCTTGTACATACAGGGCAGGCACTCTACCAACTCAGCCAAATCCCCAACCCAATCCTAATAGTTTTTAAAAGTTTCCTAAACCGGGAGTGGTGGTACACACCTGTAATCCCAGCAGCTCGGGAGGCTGAGGCAGGAGGATCTCCAGTTCAAAACCAGCCTCAGCAAAAGCAAGATGATAAGCAACTCAGTGAGACACTGTCTCTAAATAAAATACAAAATAGGGCTGGGGATGTGGCTCAGTGGCCAAGTGCCCCTGAGTTCAAACCCTGGTTCCAAACAAAAAAAAAGTATAAAAAAAAGTTTCCTAGTTTATCTTGGACAATGCTGGCCCCAAACCTGGAATCAGCTTTTTCTCCAAGGAGTCCTGGTTCCTTTTAGTGGGCAATACTGTTTAGATAGCATAATTTGGACACTGGAGGTGTTCATTGCTATTGGGTCATTGTTTCTTGTTCTTTTCAAGATAAGTCAAAGAGAACATTTAGGATAAAATACACCATGAACACACAGTATCCTTGCAATTTAAATTTGTAATTACAGGGTTTTCACTTAACTTCATCCACATAAACCAGTACCTCTTTATCTTTAATCACATCAAAGGTCCTTATTCTCAAAAATACCAACATTAGTACCCATTTTTCTTATCTCACAATATACAGTTTCAGAATAATACCAACACTACTGAGTATTTAAAAATGTTTTTACACTTATTTCTGTTATTAGAGTATATCTTACTTTATATGTCACAAATTACTGTTTTAAAGTCACTTGAGCCAGGTATGGTGGTACAAGCCTGTAATTCTAGCAACTTGGGAGGCTGAGGCAAGAGGATCTCAAGTTCATAGCCAGCCTTAGCAATTTAGCCAGGTCCTAAGCACCTTCGTGAGACCCTGTCTCAAAATAAAAAATAAAAAGGGCTGGGGATGTAGCTCAGCCCCTGGGTTCAATCCCCAGTAGGGAAAAAAAAAAAAAAAAAAAAAAGTCACTTGATTAATTTGGTTGAGGGAATTTAACATTTTTTAATCAAATTCATTTTGATATGGCCTGATGTAGTTGAGAGAAAAACTAAGCTTTTCATAAAAATGTGTATATATGTGTGTATATCTGAGAACAGTATTGTATGGGTCTCTAGATTTTAAATTAAATGTACAGATGCATTAGTCACACTATTTGAAATCAATCCTTGCGTTACTTTCACTCAGTACTATAAATTGATGATTCTAGTTCTGTCTATGGCTGCAAAAATATAACATGGCTAAATTCCTTAGTGGCAATATCTTAAAAGGTCACAAGATTATGTTATTCTATAACACGTATTTCTGAATCTCTTTTTCTCTGTTAACTTTCCAACTCCCCTCCCTATGGATCAGTAGCCTTCAAAAGTTCTATCTCCATTCCTTCTTCACGTCTACATCTTTGTTAGCCTTCTTCCCCAATAACTCAGAAGCTTATTTTTTGTATATTGATGGGGAAGGGAGAAGGAATTGCTATAGAAACTCGAGTAATGAAAATGGAGGAAGTAGGGAGGTAGACAGCTGCAAGGATCTGAACTGGATAGACTGAGCCAAACCCTCATCCTAAACAACTCAGAGCTCAGATTTCTTCTCTGGACAGCTGGCTTTTTCAGTTTTTGAAATACTCTGCAAAGATGGGGGAGGGGCTGTGAACTAATTCTGCTGGGGATCTTTAAAGTCAGCTACCCCTTACCTGCTATATGTAGAAACTGAATTTAATATTCAATATAGCAGGGATAAAGGTAGTAAATGAAAGGTATCCAATTGCCCACTGTAATTTTTAAAGGCCAGGAGTTCATTATCAAGAATGCTGGAGGGCTGCCTGGAGTAGGCAGTGATTATAGAGTCATATATGTTGGAATTGGATATCTGACTTGCCTGTCTTATTTATTTCCTACCCCCCACTTGGCACCCAATACCCCATATTCTGTCTAATCTTTCTACGTTCCCCACTGCCCCCACTCCCACACCCTACTGCCACCAACGTTCCTGGAATTTTGGACTTAGCTATTTTTAAAACTGTCAACTCAGTAGCCACCTCCCTCCCCCGCTCAGCTGTCCAGTATTCTGGCCAGCCATATACCCCCCCTTCCCCCAACACCAAACCTTCTCTGGCTCCCTGACCTCAGTGAGTTGCAGCAGGTCTGGGTAACCTGGGGGAGACATGGAGAAAAAGACAGGGGGACTCCCTGGCTGCAGCAGACTGACAGAATAGGCAACCATGGCTGGAGAGTTGGATAGCAGAGTAATATTTGACCTCTGGAAACAGTAAGTCAAAATGAAATTGCAATTCCTTTAATACGCTTTTAGATTGAGGTTAGACTTTTATAAAATTACAGATAGCAACTTCTATGTCTCAGGTCCAAAAGCTAGGGTCTCTCCCTAAAAAAAAAAAAAAAAAAAAAAAAAAAAAAAAACCCCCCTTTCCCCTTCCCCATTTTTTTTGGTTTTTGATCTCCACAATTGAAATTTAATATGCTCTCTCTCCTCTGGAAGTCTTAGCTTCCTCTTTACCTTTGATACCTTAAGAGTTTTTTGTTTTGGTTTGGTTTGATTTGGTTTGTGGTAGTAGTGGCAGATGGAACCCAGAGCCTTGTGCAAGCTAAGCATGCACTCTACCACTGAGCTACACCCCCACCCCCACCTCAAGACTTGAAGTTTTAGGAGTTCCCTACACCCTCTATTCTGTAGTCTTCTCATCAAGCCCAAATTGATAATCAGATGATTACTCACTGACATTCTTCTACCCCACCCCCTACTGAGCAATGCCCTTTTTGTTGGGCTTCCCAGAGTGGAGCTTCTGGTTACAAATTATTTCTCCTCACAACTCTAATCCCTCTATCTTATTCTCCCTCTTTTGGACTCATCCCTCAATTATTCTTACCACAAAATATTATTCTTACCGGCAGGAGGGAGGGAAGGAGTTAGCTCCTTCCCAATCCCTGTCTTTCTCAAAAGACTAGGAACTTCTGACTTTGTGAAAGGGAGAGTAATGGAAAGAGTGGTTCTTTAGTCAGTTTTGGAACAATACAAGAAGGTACTGACTTAGAAAAAATAAATATTTATTTGCATGCGTGGTTTGCATTCCATTTTTCTCCAGAGAGATTATAATTGCAACACTCCAGAGCAGATGAAAGAGACCAGTTCCCTTTACATTTGAAATACTGATATTCTAGAAAGCATAGGTATTCCACCTTTACTCCTTTGTGTTCTTCTGACACAAAGGAGGAAAAGTAATGAATGACTCCTAGCGGGTGCCTTCTCCTGGGGGACAAATAAGAGTTATGTTTCTGAAGTGTTTTCAGATCCTAATTCTATTGGGGAGCCCACTAGGACTATTGATATCTGATCTGTCCCCATGATTCCTCCACTTTTTACATATCTGTTTAGTAGTTCAGGATGGAGCAATAGAGTGGACTCTGCCCACCAGTTCACTAAACCTCCCCTCCACCCCCACTTAGGAGAATTGCACAAGGGACCTGAAAGTGGCCTTAGGAGCAAGGCACAGAGGTTTACCAGTCACACTTATGGTTTGTGGATTCTCCCCCAATTCCAGTCAGCTCATCCTCTTCTTCTCCCCAGATTCTCTTCACATCATCCTGACCAATCTTCAACTCTTCTCTTTCCCTACGCCCAGCCAAATTTCTTTTTTCAGTCACTTACAGGACCGCCTGTCAAAATTCACTAGATTGGAGGGTCATCATCTGGGAAGAACCAGCGCCTGGGGGGACCTGGCTGGATAGGTATGGGAAATCCAGGCGAGTCCGCTATTCCCCGGTCCTCCCATGGCAGTCCCCCAACTCTAAGCACTCTCATTCTCCTGCTGCTCCTCTGTGGACATGGTAAGGAAGGGTCAGGGAAGGGTTTGGGGGAATCTAGAGGGTAGGCTGCTATGTAGGGGTGGGCACGTGAGCATGTGAATGAGGAGAGATGGGTACTGAGTCCCAGACACTTGCCCTACTCTCAAATAGGTATGTGATTTCCCATTCAACTTGGAGACGCACCCTTGGTCGAAAGGAAGAACAAATCTAAAGGCTTACATACTTTTTGTACGACTAAAAGAGGAGAGGCCTAGGAAGGGTTGGGGGCTGGGGAAGTCTCTTAATTAGGTTAAGGGAGCGGTTGGAATCCCTAGATTATATTTGGGAGAGTTAAGAGCACACACTGATAGAGGGGCATCTAGGGACCTTCTCACAATCATCTCCCTTCTGTCCTCAGCTCATTCTCAGTGCAAGATCCTCCGCTGCAATGCTGAATATGTATCGTCCACCCTGAGCCTTAGAAGTGGGGGTTCACCAGGAGCCCTTCGAGGAGGAGGCCGGGGTGGAGGGGTGGGTTCTGGCGGTTTCTGTCGAGCCCTCCGCTCCTATGCTCTCTGCACTCGGCGCACAGCCCGCACCTGCCGTGGGGACCTTGCCTTCCATTCAGCAGTCCACGGAATAGAAGATCTAATGATTCAGCACAACTGCTCCCGCCAGGGCCCTACGGCTCCTCCTCCACCCCGGGGCCCCGCTCTTCCAGGCGCTGGCCCTGGCCCCCCAACCCCTGACCCCTGTGACTATGAAGGCCAGTTTTTGCGGCTGCACAGGCGTCCTCCGGGATTCTTGCATTGCGCCTCCTTTGGAGACCCCCACGTGCGCAGCTTCCACCACCACTTTCACACCTGCCGTGTCCAAGGAGCTTGGCCCTTGTTGGATAATGACTTCCTTTTTGTTCAGGCCACCAGCTCCCCCGTGGCATCGGGGGCCAACGCTACCACCACCCGGAAGGTTAGGGACTCAATTTTTCTCCCACCCCCGCTTCCACTTCATGAGATCCTCTCATGGTCACCCCAGGGTACCATTTCTTCCCCTTCCCCACTATTTCGCAGCATTGCTCCTATTTCTTTTCCTCTTCAACCACTCTCCCACCCTGAATTGCTTCCTCCTACCAAACAGTTGTTCCTGTAAATTAATTTCCCGTAAATTAAGTGCAGAAAACACTGAAGAGAAAACTAGGGGTTGCAGAGCTGAGGAGTTTCAGAAAGGATACTTTTTCTTCTTTTTGGGAGTTGTTGAGATTGTGACAAAAAGAAGAGACAGACTGAGTAGGGATGAGACAATGGTGGAACATAATAGGAGAAGAGATTAGGATTGAGGGTCATCTTACATCTCTGCTTGGATCAGATCCCTATCTGTAAGGCCTGATTGTGGGGAGGATGCATTGAGCCCAAAATGAACTCTTTTCCCTCTTGCCCTCACAGCTCACCATCATATTTAAGAACATGCAGGAATGCATTGATCAGAAAGTCTACCAGGCTGAGGTGGACAATCTTCCTGCAGCCTTTGAAGACGGTTCTATCAATGGAGGTGACCGACCTGGGGGCTCAAGTTTGTCCATTCAAACTACTAACCCTGGGAGCCACGTGGAGATCCGAGCTGCCTATATTGGCACAACAATAATCATCCGGCAGACAGCTGGGCAGCTCTCCTTCTCCATCAAGGTAGCAGAAGATGTGGCCAGAGCCTTCTCAGCTGAGCAGGACCTGCAACTCTGTGTTGGAGGGTGTCCTCCAAGTCAGCAACTTTCTCGCTCAGAACGCAACCGTCGAGGAGCGATAACTATAGATACTGCCAGACAGCTATGCAAGGAAGGGCTTCCAGTTGAAGATGCTTACTTCCAATCTTGTGTCTTTGATGTTTCAATTTCTGGTGACCCCAACTTCACTGTGACGGCTCAGGCAGCTCTGGAGGATGCCCGAGCCTTCCTACCAGACTTAGAGAAGCTGCATCTTTTCCCCTCAGATGCTGGGGTTCCTCTCTCCCCAGCAACCTTCCTAACCCCATTTCTTTCAGGACTCTTTGTTTTGTGGTTTTTGCATTCAGTAAGTAGGCCAGCAATCCCATGACTAGTTTAGAAATTATTTGGGGATAAAGTTGTCATGGAAAACACAAAAAACTACTAAAGGAAACAGTAGGGACTAGAAGATACATAAAACAATGACATTTATCCAGTCAGATGAAGCTGCAGTTCAGGGTTGACATGATCACAGAATAAGGATTTTTGGCAAGTTATTGCATTCCAGATCTTTGTAGGGGCTCTTCACTATTTATCCCAGTCCCACTTAGAGTAAGCAGATTATTCCAATCCATCTACTCATGAGATCACTTCTCCCATAAGCTTAGACATTATGGGAGTCCTAAAGGCCAGTAAAGAATTTAAGGGTTGAGATTTCCAAGAGACAAGAATTGAAAGAAAAAGACATGACCATTACCCATAAGAAATTCAAGAGAAAATATCTGAGAAAATAAATCTATTTGATGAATACATGTGGGTAAGGTATATTCTGCTTTCTTGGTTCAAAACTGAAGTGGGCATTGTCTGGATCTTAGGTGAAGAAAGTTGACTTTTAAAGAATGGCACATCTAGGATAGACACTATCACCACTACTAATTATTATTAAAGCTATAAATTTTCCACATTGTTCTCTGGTGCCTATGTTGAACCTCTCTACAGATTTTATGAAATAGAATAAAAGAAAATATACTCACTCCACTGAAAAAAGGCTCAAAAGTTATCATCTATTGTTTCTGTCTTTGGTGAGTTTACAAGGTATTGGAGAAACAACTGATCCACATAAAGGATTCATGAGTCTGTGATTCTTCATTCAAGTCTATGGTGCTGTGAATTCAGATGGGAAGATGGAGGATGAGAACTAAAGTAATAAGTAGTAGGAAAAATTCAGGCTTGGTGGCACATGCCTGTAATCCCAGTGGCGGAGGAGCCTGAGGCAGGAGGATCAGAAGTTCAAAGCCAGCCTTAGCAATGGGGAGGTGCTAAGCAACTCAGTGACACACTGTCTCTAAATGAAACACAAAAAAGGTCTGGGGATGTGGCTCAGTGGTTGAGTGCCCCTGAGTTCAATCCCCAATACAAAAAAAAAAAAAAAGTTAAGATCTGACTAATAGCTAACATTTACTGAGAGCTTGAAATTCTGCCAGGCAAACGTTTTAAACACTTTAAAAATATTAATTCATTTAGGGCTGAGAATGAAGTTCAGTGATAGGGTATTTGTCGAGTTTGTGTGAGGCACTGGGTTCCATCCTTGGAACTACAAAAATAACAATAATTCGCATAATTCTCTAGGCCACTGGGATTATAGGCATGCACCACCGCACCCGGCTCTTTTCTCAATTTTAACATAAGGAAATATTGCATAAGGAAAGAGAGATACAGAAAGATTGATTTTCCTTCAGTCACATGACTAATAAATAGCAGAGCCAGAAACTAAATCCAGGCAATCAGAATCCAGAACTTAACTTTTTCTTCCTTTTTGCAGTACTAAGGATTGAACCCAGAGTGCTCTACCACTGAGTTACATCCCTATTTTCCCCAAATCCCCCCACTTTTTTTATATATTAAGAACGTCTTGCCAAGCTGAACTTAAACTTGTGATTGTCCTACCCCAACCTCCCAAATTGCTGGGATTACACTTCTGAGCCACTGCACCCAGCTCAGAAACTTAACTATTAACCACTACACTATATATAAGGAAACAGAACAATTAAAGATTTTGCTTGTGGAGGTGGGCAGAAAAAGGGAGCTGAGGCAATGGAGGCCATTACAAAAACTACTCTCTTTTTTTCAGATGAATCCAAAAAGCAAGAGTTGGGAAAGGGGAAAAAGCCCAAAGTAGGAGGAATCTAGTTTGTAGAAAAAGACTGAGAAGGGAAGCTATCATAGTGCAGGGTATTCTAAGAAATGGTGCTTCTCTGCGCAAAATAATGAAGGTTACTTTTATATTTAGTATGTTACTGAGCTTCTGATCTCACTCTCCCCCTTTGGGTACTCTGTTATTTGGGGCCTGCCTAAGCATGTATTCATCACTATCCTCCCCATCTTCTCTCAGTCCCATCTGCCTGACAGTACTTCCCTGAACACTTACCAGTATTCACCAGACAAGTGTCCTAACAAGTCTGCTATTTCCATTTTCTTATGCAATTCTTCATCCCCTATGTATTCTTCTCTAAGCACTTCAGCCATTCCCTTAAAGCACAGATTCTGTTTTCTGAAACAACCTTTAGCAAATCTAGAAAATAGTCTGTTCTAATGGAAGAAAATGGGAAAGAGGAGGTACTCTGTTCCTGAATTGACCCTTAATTTAGGGATGATACACACATTTTAATGCAAAACTTCTTCTAAAGAATTTCTTGAGCCAGGTGCGGTCGCACACGCCTGCAATCCCAGCACTTGGGAGGCTGAGGCAGTAGGATCTCGAGTTCAAAGCCAGCCTCAGTAACTTAGCGAGGCCCTAAGCAACTCAGTGAGACCCTGCTTCTAAATAAAATACAAAATAGGGCTGGGGATGTGGCTCAGTGGTGGACTGCCCCTGGGTTCAATCCCCAGTTCCAAGAAAAAAAAAAAAAAAAAGAATTTCTTGTAAAAAATTAAAAAATAAAAAATAAATAAAAAGAATTTCTTGTATTGGAGCTTTAAATTCAAGAGCAACTTTATCCCTCAGGTATGGAATTTCAAGTGAATTAAAAAGAATTTCATAGTCAACTGGTGAATGAAATTATTTTATGACACTTGTTATGTAACACTTGTTCTTCACTGAGACTTAAGCATTAGCCCTGTTACCAATGAAGTATTTTAAAACAGATAGCTCAAAATAAGCACATGAAAAGATGTTCAGTATCACCAAATGCAAATCCATTTAAAACCATAATGAAAAAACACTGCAAACTTGAAAATTACAATTAGAAAAAACTGACAATAGGTTGGGGTTGTGGCTCAGTGGTAGAGTGCTTGCCTGGCACATGTGAGGCATCGGGTTTGATTCTCAGCACTACATAAAAATAAATTAATTAAATAAAGGTATTGTGTTGATCTACAACTAAAACAAATTCTTTTAAAAGCTGGCAATACCAAATGTTGGCAAGATGTAGAGCTTTCACACAGTATGGGTGGGAATGTAAATCGCACACAACTACTTCATAAAACAGTTTGGCAGTTATTTAAAAAGGTAAGTGTACATTAACCATACAATCTAGACATTTTACTGCTAGGTTTTGGCTCAAAAGTAATGATAACATGTGTCTGCACAAAAACTTCCAAACAATGTCCATAACAGTTTTATACATAATAACCAAAACTTGGAAACACCCCAATGTTCATAAACAAGTGAAGGATACACCAATTGTGATAAATCTGTAGAATAGAATAATACTTGGCAAAAAAATGTAATAAACTCCTGATACACACAACAACATGGATGACTCTCAAAGTAATAACATGGTGAACGTATTCATAGTGTAGTATTCTGTTTTCTATTACTCTAATGTGATACTGGAAACCTGATAACTTCATAAAGAAAAGAGGCTTATTCTCACTCCAGTCAGAATGGGCATTATCAAGAATACAAGCAATAAGTATTGGTGAGGATGTGGGAAAAAGGAACACTCATACATTGCTGGTGGGACTGTAAATTGGTGCAACCACTCTGGAAAGCAGTATGGAGATTCCTCAGAAAACTTGGAATGGAACCACCATTTGACCCACCTATTCCACTCATAGGTTTATACCCAAAGGACTTAAAACCAGGATACTACAGTGATGCAGCAACATCAATGTTTATAGCAGTTCAATTCACAATAGCTAAACTATGGAACCAACATAGATGCCTTTCAATAGATGAATGGATAAATAAAAACTGGTACATATACACAATGGAATATTACTCAGCCATAAAGAATGAAATTATGGCATTTGCAGGTAACTGGATGGAAGTAGAGAATATCATGCTAAGTGAAATAAGCCAATTCAGAAAAACCAAAGGTCCAATTTTTTTTCTGATAAGTGAATGTTGATCCATAGTGGGGGTAGGTAGGAAAGAAAGAAGGAACTTTGGATTGTGCAGAGGGGAATGGGGAGACAGGTGGGGTGGTGGAGATGGGAAGGACAGTAGAATGAAAGACATTATTACCTTATACACATGTATGATTAAAATTACTGGTGTGACTCAGCATCATGTACAGCCAGAAGAATGAGAAGTTATGCTTCATTTGTGTACAATGTGTCAAAATGCATTCTACTGTCATGTATAACCAATTAGAACAAATTAAAAAATTAATTAAAACAAAGAAAAGAGGTTTATTTAACTCACAATTTTGAAGGTTCAAGAATGTGGCGCCTGCATTGGGTTGGTTCTGGTGAGGAACTCAAGGCAGAGGGCATCACAATGGTGAGAATGCAGTTTGAGAGGGTGAGATCACATGGAGAGAGATAGGAAGCCAGAGATAGATTCCAGTTTGAGCTCTCTCTTAGAATGACTTGCTCTGGTGAGAACTCAGGGTCCCAGAAGAACTACTTCAATTCTTTTTGTGGCAGAGCCCCAGTGACCTAAAGACCTTCCACTAGGCCCTGCCTCTAAAAAGTCCCACTTCTTCACCACTAAGAACTATGCCTCTAACATATGAACTCTTGAGGACAAGTCACCTCCAAACCATGGTAAAGCCAAACCAAAACAAAGAAAACATGTTGTTTCCATTTATATAAAATCACATAAAATGCAAACTGATCAATGGATGTTTGAAAATGGATGGAAAGCAAAAGGAACTTTGGGTAATGATAGAAATGTTCATTATCTTGATTGTGGCAGTCATTTCATGGACAACCAATGAAATTATACCCTTTAAATATGTACAATTTATCATATGAGTATATGAAAATAAATATGTAATTTTTAAAAAATGGTAGCCTGCCTTTCCTTATTCCTTTGGTGGATTAGACAAAAGACTTAGAAAAGGAATATTCGGCTGGGCGTGGTGGTGCACGCCTATAATCCAAGCGACTTGGGAGGCTGAGCCAGGAGGATCACAAGTTCAAAGCCAGCCTCAGCAACTTAGCGAGACCCTAAGCAACTCAGTGAGACCCTGTCTCTAAATAAAATACAAAATAGGGCTGGCTGGAAATGTGGTTCAGTGGCCGAGTGCCCCTGAGTTCAATCCCCGGTTCCAAAAAAAGAAAAAAAAGGAATATTCGAACAGACTTTCTTTCTGGAAAACACAGAATAGGCAAGGAAAAGAAAGAGAATATTCAATCATTTTTATATTCTCTTCTCCAGCCCTAACATAATTCCTTTTTCCAGAATATCATTCAGAAGTTCAGAAACCATGGAAAGGATATTTTCCAATTAAAATACCAACCCTGTGATTCTTCTTTTGGCACAAGGGATTGAACCCAGAAGTGCATAAGCACTACTGAGCTATATCCCCAACCTTTTTTATTTTTTTATTTTGAGACAGAGTCTCTTTAAGTTGTTCAGGCCTTGCCAAATTGCTGAGGCTGGCTTTGAACTTTCCATCCTCCTCCTACCTCAGCCTCCCAAGCCTATGGGATTACAGGCCTGCACCACTATCCCCAGGGCTAACCCTGTGACTCTTAATTCTGATTTTCTACTTCATCAATAGTCAGCAGGTGGCACTAGTGACTAAAAAGTTAGCTAGTGGAGACTGGGCAAGTCTCCAGGAAAAGGATAATTAATTTTTTAAGATTATTTGATATGCCGACCATTTGAGAGAAAATATTAATAGGTGTTTGATAGAATTGGCATTTCAGAATTAAAATGATAGGTACATAGCAAACTAAATTAATTATTATTACTCCACAAAACACAAAAGACTGTTCAAGACATAAAACAATCAAAATATATACTTTACGTCACACAGGACATTATTTATAGTGAAAATAATATAAACATCAACTACTGGCTTAACAAAAACTATGATACAACTCTACTGGGAAGATGAGATAAAGTCAGTGTTAGAACAGTTGCTGGGCATGAAAGAGGCCCTGGATTTAATTCCCAGCATTATAAAAAATGTTTTAAAGAAAAAAGAAAAGTTAAAATTCAATTATTATAGCCCCCAAACAGTCAAATATTCCTATTTTTTTTTAGAAAAAGATCATGGCATAGGCCTGTAATCCCAACTACTCAGGAGGCAGGAGGCTAAAGCAGAAGGATCCCAAATTCCAGATTAGCCTGTATAATTTAGCAAGACCCTAAGGCACTTAGCAAGATCCTGTCTCAAAAAGAAAAAAAAAAAAAAAAAGGAAGGAAAGAAAGAAAGAAAGAAAGAAAGCAAGCTAGCATGTTACTTTGAAATGTAAAGGAAACACCACATGAAAATGCTGAAAGAAAGGTCACTTCTCTGTAAGGCATCTCAGCCAAATCACTAACCATCACTATCAAATTCAAATAAAATATCTGAACAAGGATTTAAAAAAAGCTGAAAAAAACTGGAAGAAAATCTCAGTAGAAGGGTTTGGGGACTGCATTGTTGTTCTATGTAAGCACTTAACACTGTAATTTTTTTACTACTTAATGTTATATTATTTTGATCAAAGGGGGTGAGGTATTTCTACCTTGACCTGAACCTTTTTCTTTAACATTTTTGTTTGTTTGTTTAAGTGCTGGGGATCAAACCCAGGGCCTCCAGCAAGTGTTCTACCATTGAGTTGCATCCTTAGCCTTCCTCTTTTTTTTTTTTTTAAATCAGAACATTTGGTAAGTTTATTTCAGATGTAACAGCAATGTTAAAATTGACAAGTTTAATTCTTTTTTTGCGGTGGTGGGGAATTGAACCCAGGGCCTTGTGCTATATCCACAGCCCGACAAGTTTAATTCTTTACTGCACCAAGTAAATTTAGCCATTCAAGTAATTTTAAAGTTTTCCCTCCAAAAACTGAGGGAGCTTTTCTTTTCCACCACCACACACCAGTTTCCCAATAGTTCTCTTTTTGAAAGATTTTCAATTGATGAGTAAACTCTGAAGGTATTTCAGAACTCCTTTCCCAAATGAAAACTAATCTGGAAAAATTATATATTATATAGATTTCTCTACAGATTCTTTTCTTAAGAACCTGGAATGCAAATTCCATACAGTGTAATTGTAACCTACTTGCCCCCTTGTAAAAACTATCTTTCCTGAAAAATATGAATGTATCCTGTGATCTTCCACTTAACAGAATTACTATTTTACCTCAAAGATTATTTTTATCATATATCAAAATAATCATCTCAACATGGAGTTTACTTTAGTCTTTACTGACTCATCTGCATTCAAACTAGTGCCTAGCTTCTACTTCTTCAAATCTTCCTCTTCTATAAGTGGATGGAATTATCCCCTTAACTTCTTATTTAAGAAGTTTCTTGGGCTGGGGATATAGTTCAGTTAGTAGAGAGCTTGCCTCACAAGCACAAGGCCCTGGGTTCAATTCCCTAGCACCGCAAAAAAAAAAAGAAGTTTCCCAAACATTTCTCAGACCAGCCAAACACCTCCCTCCCCACTCCATCCAGGCCTACATACTTCATGGCAAGTTCCTTCCCTCATTTCTTCTTAAGGAAACAGAGATAATATCCACAGCCCAGCAATTACAGTTCCCAAAACCAGTGCCAGGAAACTACCAGAACTAAGGGAGGGAAAGAAGGCAGAACATTAGAAAACAAAAGGCATTTCTCAATTTTTCTGCCTAATTCCAAACCAAATTATTCACCATCTGCACAACAATAAGTAAGAAGGAATACATTACATATGTTTCCTGAGATAAAACTGGTTATGAATGGAGGGTGGACTTTGAAAAAGTGAAAGAGAAATCAGGAAGGATAACTACATTCTGCCTCTACTTCCAAGGCTATTGTGGAATCATTCTCTGGTATTGGTTCATAGAACCATTTCCCCAAACCCAACCTGGCAATGGGAAATGAATTTAGGGCTAGGCAAGTGCTCTCCCACTAAGCTACAACCCAGCCCCGCCTCCTCCTCCTTCCCCTCCTCCTCCTCCTCCTCCTAACAGGCATGAGTTTATTGAAGGGAAAGGGAACAGTTTCAAGGGAGATAGTGGACCTTCGCAGAAGGAAAAGAGACCTCTCCAGTCCTTTTTAAATTTTATTTTGAGAGTGTTCTTGCTAAGTAGCGCAGGGTGGCCTGGAATTTAAGATCCTCCTGCCTTAGCCTCCCATAGCTGGGATTATAGGCATGATACTAGAACCAATATCTTTAATAGCAAGGGTTTCATGTAGTCAATCTTTGATAGAGTACTTCTATTCCTACCATTAAGTAACTATTTAAGTCATATTTTTAAAAAATTAGGTTGAGTCTCTCCATCTTGCCCTCCCACCTCACCTCACCACAGACAAAAACTGAAAGGCCCTTTGTAAAACTACAATATCTGAAACTGAAAAAGGGTCTGTCATGGTTTTATTTTCTCTTTATGGGGCAATGTAACTGCCCTGTTATCTATCACAACCAAGTCTATAGCCCAGGGGGAATACCAACAGGGTTGGAGAAAAAACCACAATCGGGATGAGCAAGGGCGTAGGTTACGTAAGTAACATATTAGCTGGTCAAACTAAAATAATTTTAAGGATTAATTTTGACCTTTGGAATTTTTGAAGCCCCTGAACTATGCCAGGTCATAAGACAGCATGAATCCTACCTTTGAAGAGCTCAGTTCAATGTGAAGAAACAGATAAACACATCACTACAATATAAAACGATCAATGTCCATAATATATAGAAATGTGTACAACATGATGTTGTAATACAAAGGTGGTGAGAATTACATGTGCTTGGAGAAATCACAGAAAGCTTTATAAAGGAGAGGATTTTTTTCCCCAAAGAATCATAGATGCACTAGTGGAAAGATCTTTGAACTGTAAGTCAGATGGATTTTATCCAAGCTGTGTGAGTCACTTGAGCATTTGTATTTCTTTCTGCAAACTATCTCTGTCTTTTGGTGAGAATCAAATATTTGTGCAATTGCTTTATAACTGAGAAAAAGAGAGTAAACAAAGAAAATAATGTAGATTGTCATTCTGGAATTCTTTTTTTAAATAGAAAACTGTTTTAATATACTGTTTCTTCCTCTCAGTTATGAGCACTGTATTTCCTTCATCAGTTTCTTCTTATAATTAAGAATCATCTTTACCAGGCTTCAGAAAAGGTTGTGTATTTGAGAGAATTCTTGGACAAAAGATCTTGACAGTACATTAAACCACCCACTGAGTGGCAGGGCTGAGCAAACTGGATTCCTAAACCGGTGAAGAAAGAATTTCTCAGAAAAGGGGAAGTTGGGCTGAGTACAAAATGTCCCTCATGCTTATAAACATCAACACAGTCCAATTTTCCCTTCACAGAAAAACAACCCATCATCTCTCACTGCCCCCTGATACATAAATTGGGTGATAGGCTTTGAAGAGAACTGGTTATGCATGTGACAGTAAAGCAGAAGGTACTGAAGCTGGGGTTTAGAGCCCACACTGATAAGAAACCTAGGTTGTGAGTTAGTGACATATTCTGTTCCCAAGACATTTATTAATTCAATGTATATTTACTCTGTGACATGTACATTAATAGGTGCTAGGAGATACACAAAGATAAAAAAGGACTTAGTTTCTACTCTAGGAACTCATTGTCTTAAAAAAAGTAATGTAAATGAGAAAAGTAAATAACATGCTATGTAATAGTCAAAAAAGAATTAATCATCCAGACACTGGGGAACACACCTGTAATGCCAGTGACTCAGGTGCTGAGACCAGAGTACCGCAAGTTCAAGGCCAGCCTGAGAAACTTAGTGACACTGTGGCTCAAAATTAAAAATTAAAAGGGCTGGAGATGTAGCTCGGTGGCAAAGTGCCCCTGGATTCAAAACACAGTACCAAAAAAAAAAAAAAAAAAAAAAAGAGAGAGAGAATGAAGTCATATTTAGTTGTAAAGTGAAAGATTAAAAGATTGGAAATCAAGATTTCACAAAGGAAAGTCATTTGGCTGTCTGCAGAAGCAGGTATAAGGTTTCTAAAAAGCAGAGCTGGGGAAGGAAGGACAGGTATTCCAGGTAGAGAGAAAAGAATAAGTAAAGACACAAAGGCAGAGGATATATTAGGGGGACACTGAGTACTCAGGTTTTGGCTGAGGTATAGGGTACATATATGAGGAAGTAATGAAAAATGAGTCTGAAAATTTTGGTTGAGGTCATTTTGGAAAGTCTTTAAGTGCCAGGCTGAAGCATTTGGATGGTATTCAGTAAGGGATTGTGCAGTACCACAGGAGCAGATGGGAATAAAATTGTGTTAAGACTAATCTAAGTACAGTCTATAGATTATAATAGGAAGATTAGTCAAAAGCTATTAAGGTGATCTAGAGCCAGGCCTAGTGGCACATTCCTGTAATCCTAGCAGTTTGGGAGACTGAGGCAAGAGGATCACAAGTTCAAAGACAAGCTCAGCAATTTATCGAGGTACTAAACAACTCAAACCTTGTCTTAAAATAAAATATCAAATTAATAAAAGAGCTATGGCTCAGTGGTTGAGTGCTCATGGGTCAAATTCTGGTACCAAAAAAAAAAAAAAAAAAAAGTAACAGGAACCTGACATGAACCTGAGTTGAGGTAATGGAATAAGAAACAGGAGATACTAAAAAGATGTCCTCTACAGAAATTGACAGTTAATTGGGTATGCAAATATCAAAGAGAATAGAATCAAGGGCAATTTCTGGATTTTAACTTGATGACTCTGGGAATGTGTAATGGTTCTATTTTTTAAAAAAATGAATTTGAGCACAAGGGAAAGATTTGTGAATTAATTACAGGACAAATTGAATTTGAAATGCTAGCTGGAACTTTGGAGACAGGCTAAAGGTATAGTACATATTTTGCTTTGTTTTGTTTTTGAGGTGCTGGGGATCGAACCCAGGGCCTTGTGCTTGCGAGGCAGGCACTCTACCAACTGAGCTATATCCCCAGCCCTATAGTACATATTTTAATGTTATTTACACAGAGTGATGCACAGATGGGTAAAATGAAGAGAAAAACTTAAAGAAAAGGAGAGGGCCAAGGAGAAGCCCTTGAGAAAAGCTAGGAGGAGGAGGAAGAAGTGGAGAAGGGAGAGGGAGAAGGAGAGTAGAAGAGGAAGGAGAAAACTGCTAGCAATGAAGGAAAGCATAAAGTACAGTAAAGATGTAAAGATGTCTGTCTAAATTTTTTAAAGATGGCAGTTTTTAAATTATACAAGAGTAAAAGAGAACAAGGCCTAAAAAAAAAAAAAAAAAAGAAAGAAAGAAAGAAAACACTGGAAGATTTGAAGAAAACCTTTTAGGGGCAGCAGAAACCAGACTACCAACAGAGAAAGCCTGAATAGGTTATTCTCATACGGATTTGACAGTAGTTAACACCATGGCACATTCCTGTAATCCCAGCAATTGAGGCTGAGGCAATAGGATCCCAAGTTCAAAGCTAGCCTCAGCAACTTCGCAAGAACCTTTCTCAAAATGAAAAACAGAAGGGGCTGGAGATATAGATAGGTGGAAAGCAACCCTGGATTCAATCCTTCACCCTCCCCCTCACACACAGACAACCAGAAAAAACAAGGTATTTTGATACAGAGAAATACCACTTTCATATAACTTTTATTACAGTACGAGTGTTCTAATTATTCTATTTAAGATTATTATTGCTAATCTCTTACTTTACCTAATTCTTTTATTAAACTTTTTCATAGGTATGTATAAGAAAAAACATAGTATGGAGTTCAGTATGATCTGCAGTTTGGCATCCATGTGGGTATTGAAACATTCCCCCTGAATAAGAGGGGACTACTATAATTAAAACTAAATTTAAGTAACAAAAAGCACTTGCAAAGCATTCTAGAGACAAGAATTCTAGTATTAAGAATCCTGCAATCCCAGCACTTGGGAGGCTGAGGCAGGAGGATTGCAAGTTCAAAGCCAGCCTCAGCAATTTAGCAAGGCCCTAAGCAACTCAGTGAGACCCTGTCTCTAAATAAAATACAAAATAGGGCTGGGATGTGGCTCAGTGGTAGAGTGCCCCTGGGTTCAATCCCCAGTACCTAGAAAAAAAAAAAAAAAAAAAAGAATCCTGGGTTTGGAGAGTGGCTCCACAAGGTACCAGCTGTATCCTTGAACAAGTCACTTAACCAAAATAAGGGAAGTGGTTTTTAAAAACAAAAACAATCTACTGGAGTCCCCTTTAACTCTAAAATTCTCTGTGTCTTGCCCTGAATCCTTTATAAAACCATTATGAAGATCAAACAAGATATTACATGTCAAACCACTGAGAACCAGGATAATACATTAAAAAGAACATAGATCATACCTAAACTAGACAGACCTGGGTTCAAGATCTTACTCTACTTACAAAATCTATGACCTCAGGCAAATTATTTCACCCTTCTGAGCCTGATTAAATTAATATGGAATCACAAAGTTATTGTGAGAGTTAAATGAAATAATCTAATCTTGAATCCTTTCTGGAACAAGAGGATAAATGATTTATAAATAATATTGACATAGATAAAGAACTGAGTTCTTTATTGGTGTTCGAAAATAACAATTATTTAAAAAGCCGCTTTAAGATGCTATACAATTATTAGTGTATTCTTATTTATCTATGATTTGGGGTCATAAACACAGCAGTAATCTTCAATCCCACATTTTCATTCAAAATCTATTTGAAAGTGGGTAAAGGTAAAGAAACATTTAAGGAGTGGAGGTGACAGAAGTGATTAAAAGGACAAAAGAAGGAATTTCTTTTGCTTTCTGAACTGAGTCTTTAGAGTCTTAAATGTTTGTCAGGCCAGAGGTTAAAGAAAAGAGAAAGGCAACACTGCCTTGTCTCTGTCTGGCAACTGTGTTGCAGGCACTTCCCTCCCTGAAAGCTTTGGCTCTGTCATCTACAATAAAGCCAACAAATGACAATCACCACTTAGTTTCCTATTGGCACTGGGACGGAAGAGGGTGAGGAAGGAGCAGGTAAAAGATGACCTAACTTGCAAAACTACTGGACTGAGTCCTACTTTTCTGTTCCTCCTGGGTCTGTTCTTTTCTTCAAACCCCATTAGTGTTCGTTCGTATCCCGTTTTTAGTATAGGAGTTTACAAGACATTATTCTTTTACTCAAGAACTGAAGAAAAAAAATAATCAGGAGACAGATTTCTATCAGAATACTGGGTTATAAGGTGAAAGGTTATAAACAGCTACATCCAGGAGGCCTCCATTTCAGAACATGTCTTGGCTACAGGCCTGGTAGGCAGGCAGCTTCTGCTGCCAAAGTTAAACAGTTTTTTTGGCATCGAAGAAAACCCAGGCATAACACAGAGCAAACAAGTGGTCTATGCAGAGCTTCATAAAAAGGGAAGATAAGAAGAAAACTAGTATCCAAAGTAGAAACTTAGAACAAGAAGGAATTGTTAAAGGATTTTTAGACACTCAAAAATTCACTACTTCATAGATGTCCCCAAATAAATGAATGTCACTGTTGGTTTTTTTTCCCCCCTTTAAGGTGTCTCAAATCAACACCACCCTAATCTATAACTAGCTACCTTTCCTCTTATCACCTCAAAAGTTATGTAGGTAGCCTGGTACAGTGGTGTAATCCCAGCAATTTAGGAAGCTGAGGCAAGAGGATCCTAAATTCAAGGATCACCTGGGCAACTTAGTAAGACCATCTCAAAACGAAAAATAAAAAGGACTGGAAATAAAGCTCGGTAGAACAGAATCTTTGAGTTTAATCTCCAGTAACATAAAAAGACAAAATCACTTTAGTGAGAACCCCACCTTCCCTGTTCATAATAATCAATATTGTTTATCAACTGAAAACATCTCAAGTCTAGTTGGTTAACTTTCTAGAACAGGGTGCCACCCCAAACCCACACACCTGAAGGATCAACATGTTCCTGGGGTTTGTGCTATATGTGTTTTCCAACAGATTCTGGGCTTGCTTAATATTAGGGTTGCGTTGTAACTTGTTAGCCTTAGGGTGTCAACCCAGGTAGGGTGTATGAGGAAGGAAGAGGGATTCCTAACAGCAATGAATAGCTTTCTTTTTTGCTGAGAAGGTACGACTTTTAAATACTTCTTATTTACGTCACCATCTCAAGTGTGGGGACAGCAAAAGGAATGGGATAATAATCTCCTTACCACCCAGTACAGATAAGGGAAAAGTCTAGGAATCAAAGAAAAGTGAGTTAGAGCCAGTGTGGTTGTACATACCTGTAATCCAAATTACTTGGGAGGCTGAGATAGGAGAATCACAAGGTCAAGGTCAGTGGGGGCTGGAGATGTAGCTTAATAGTACAACACCTCCACTACCCTCATTTCAAGCCTTAATAATGGAAAACAAATCAAATTGCTGAACTGGGGATATGCCTTAGCAATAAAATGTTCACCCATTATGCACTAAAGCCCTGGGTTCAATCCCCAACACTAAGAAAAGGAAAATAAGAGAGAGACGGAAAGAAAAGGGAATTAGAATCCTTCTTTCTCTACATACAAGTTTTTCTTACTACATTTAGGAAACTTTTCTCAGGAGTGGGCCCCTAAGGCACCTTGTATTGAATAGGGAAAACCCTCCTCGGCCATTTAGTTGAATGAAACCAACAGAGAATGAGGAGTCAGGATCCCTTTTAGCTAAACAGTGCTCTGATGACCCCACCTTCTTTTTCCTTTGGAATTTCTGAAGAGCTTAAGGAAAAAATAAAAGGTGAGGAAATTGTTCCTTCAAACAGGTGTATGGTCATCTTTCACGGACACTTCAGTTATTAACAAGAGAACTGTCTTGCTTTTAACCAACTTGAAGACCATGATGAGTGTGGGACATGTTTACGAATGTACATTTAATTTAGTTAATTGGGAGAGGGGATGAAGACAATAACTTCAGGAAGAAAGTGAAAAGGGTGAAACATCCTTTCCCTGTTTAAAAAAATTCCTTTTCTTTTTCTTTCCTGGAGAAGCAGGGAGGGAGAGATCCTGAGAGTGTAAAGGACACACCTCACTAAAGAGGTAATGAGGTAAGCGGGGAGAACATAAACAAAGTGTTCCCCAACTTCGCAGGTAGACACTAAGAGATGAGGGGATAAGCAGCAGGATGTGGACACTCCCTTACTGTTTCCGTTCCAGAGAACAGAAAGAACAGAATGGAGGGTACGTGGGATGAGGAACAGCGCTGGCACACAGCCCCAGAGCCCCAGCGCCGGAGGCCACATTAGTCCCATACACCGCTTTCCAAAGAGGGCCGAAGAGAGGTTTGAAGTATGACCGATTCTTCCTTCAGAGACAGCAGCTTTTTGTTTTTAAGTGGAGATGCCGGGCAAGAGGACAAAGGGGATCTTCCTGAACATTACACCAGCACTCCCTTCCCTCTGCCCCAAACCTGAAGAATTCTTGGAGCTATGGGGTTGTTTTTCACAGACTTGGGATTTGTGGGCCAGGAATAAACAAACGGTCGTCTCCAAATTCGTTACGCAGGCTTAATACTAGCCATGGAATTCTCTCATAAGCACATTTTCCTTTTACCTTCAAAAACAATAATAACACCGCTCCCAGACCAAGACCAAAAGCGTCCACATTGGCCCTCCGACAGCCACTCGCCCTGGCTAGATTTCAGGGTGTTTGCGACCTGGCTTCCAGCCAGGCGCGGGGAAGCCGCTCGGGCAGTCCTCTTCAGTCCCTCCTCCCTGCTAGGCAGCACACCCGAGCACAACAACCATTTCTTCCGCCAGGAGCACACTGTGTCCACGCGCCTCTGGACCCCGGCTGATTGGTCGGGCTCCTGGTAAACAAGGATCAGGCAGCCAATGGGAGAGCTGTGCACGAGGGCAGCACGAGCCTCCTGGCTAGAGCTCGCGTGGCCCTGCCGGCTCTGGCTACTATATACAGCAGTTTCCGGCTCCAGCTTGAAACTCTTCTCTTGGTTTCTGGGTAGGGTCGCTAACAGCTTCCCTCACCGAAATCTGGAGCTCTTCTTCGGCGACCGGAGGAAAGAAAAGAAGGAGCTTGGCACAGCCAGCAATTTGAAAATTTCAGAGACCTTTTCGAGATCTTAAAATTCCTTTGTGGGCTTCTTTAGATTTTGTTCTTAAAACCCAACCTGCTAAGGACACACTCATTCCTTAGGAAGAGTGATATTTCCTGAAAAGAGCCCTTCTTGGATTTAGGGTCTTTTTTCTTTCTCCTCCCTTCGTTTTTGACTCTTGAACCAACTCAGCCCAATCATGGTGATGTTCAAGAAGATCAAGTCTTTTGAGGTGGTCTTTAACGACCCTGAAAAAGTGTATGGCAGTGGGGAGAAGGTGGCTGGCCGGGTGATAGTGGAGGTGTGTGAAGTGACTCGAGTCAAAGCCATCCGGATCCTGGCTTGCGGAGTAGCAAAAGTCCTCTGGATGCAGGGATCCCAGCAATGCAAACAGACTTTGGACTACCTGCGCTACGAGGACACTCTTCTTTTGGAAGACCAGCCAACAGGTAGATGACCCAGTTCATTGTTGGAGGGTGAAAGCTGATTAGAGATTGGAAGGGAATTCATACTAAATTTTTTAAGCTGCTCAGTTTGAGTGCTTTAAATTAAGTGTTGCTTTCTCCAAGTTTTAATTTGCAAACATGTCCCTACCCCACAAAAGGGCGATTTGTACAGTTTCTTACAAGACGATCCTGAGGGACATTGCCTCAGCTCTTTAAAGATTTCTGTATACATAAATTACTCATTCTTTGATTCCTGGGATAACCATCCTGGGTGAGCCTTTCCGCATTGCAGAGCTTTGCAAGAAAAAGCATCAGAATCTTTCATTTAAAAATGTAAGGGATGAAAAGGGGGTGCTAAAATATCCTTGCATGCGTCCCAAGCATTCCTCATCGCACAGACGCTTTTTAAGTGTAACAAGAAACCTAATGAGCCTTGCCTTTCTCTTCCTTCAGGTGAGAATGAAATGGTGATCATGAGACCTGGGAACAAATATGAGTACAAGTTCGGCTTTGAGCTTCCTCAAGGGTAGGTATCAGCTAAAAGTATCTTGGACTCTCCATCTCTAAAAAAACCTTTCCTTTGATCACTTACTGTTCTTGAAGAACATTTTAAAGTTGTTTCCTTTTTGTTTTGTTTTGACACAGGCCTCTGGGAACATCTTTCAAAGGAAAATATGGTTGTGTAGACTACTGGGTGAAGGCTTTCCTTGATCGCCCCAGCCAGCCAACTCAAGAGACAAAGAAAAACTTTGAAGTGATGGATCTAGTGGACGTCAATACCCCTGATTTAATGGTGAGGTTCATTTTAATATCCTATTCTCCTTGATCACAATATGATAAATGAGGTATCTTGGGCATTAAATTAAATCGTCTCAAAACACTTTTTTCCCTTTCTACATAGGCACCAGTATCTGCTAAAAAGGAGAAGAAAGTTTCCTGCATGTTCATTCCTGATGGGCGAGTATCTGTCTCTGCTCGAATTGACAGAAAAGGATTCTGTGAAGGTAAAAACTAGTGCTTAAAACGGTGGACAAATATAACAAAAAATGTGGGTTTGGGGCTGAGAACTTTGGATGGGGCAGAGATGTTATTAACTGTACTAAGTATCAATTAATATGTTTTTGTCTTTTTCATTGGTAGGTGATGACATTTCCATCCATGCTGACTTTGAGAATACTTGTTCCCGCATTGTGGTTCCCAAAGCAGCCATTGTGGCCCGCCACACTTACCTCGCCAATGGCCAGACCAAGGTGTTGACTCAGAAGTTGTCATCAGTCAGAGGCAATCATATTATCTCAGGGGCATGTGCATCATGGCGTGGCAAGAGCCTTCGGGTGCAGAAGATCAGGCCATCTATCCTGGGCTGCAACATCCTTCGAGTTGAATATTTCTTGCTGGTGAGTGGGTGGGGGGTGGCTCCAGGAGAGAAATTGCTCATCTGTCCAAACAGTGGTGTTCTCTCCAGACTTCTTATCTAACTTACTGTCATTTTTCTTTTTCTAGATCTATGTTAGTGTCCCTGGTTCCAAGAAAGTCATCCTGGACCTACCCCTGGTAATTGGCAGCAGGTCAGGTCTAAGCAGCCGGACATCGAGCATGGCCAGCCGAACCAGCTCTGAAATGAGTTGGGTAGATCTAAACATCCCTGATACCCCAGAAGGTGAGCCAGACATGATGTCTTGTCTTCTTTCCTCTGCCCTTGTAAAATTGTGATGATCTGGCATTTCTTGGCTAGGCTTCTTATTCCCTTATTTTTTCTTTGTAGCTCCTCCTTGCTACATGGATATCATTCCTGAAGATCACAGATTGGAGAGCCCTACCACTCCTCTACTAGATGATGTAGATGGCTCTCAAGACAGCCCTATCTTTATGTATGCTCCTGAGTTCAAGTTCATGCCACCACCCACATATACTGAGGTGAGAATCCTCATTTTTTTGTCCTAAGCCTTCTATAGGAAGTTGACTTGGAGGGATTGCCAAATAAGATTCTTGTTCTAGTTCTTACCCAAATTAAAATGGTCTCTTCTTTCTTCCTCCCAGGTGGATCCTTGCATCCTCAACAACAATGTGCAGTGAGCATGTGGGAGAAAAGAAGCAACTGTACCTACTTGTTTCTTTCCACCTCTCTTCCTGGACTTTCACTTTTTTAGAGACTAAATAGTCTCTACAGTGAGGTATGGGTGCACCCCAGCCTCTGACTCCCCACAGGAGGAGGTGTTCAGCGGGCAATCTTCAGGTCTCAAGTGGTGCGAACTCATCCTCCACCAGCGCCAATGTTGTGATATAGGAGTGTTTGCTGGATGGGTTCAGAAAAATTCAGGCCCATCCGATTTTTCAGATCTCCTTGAAAACTGAGGCATTTTCAGTAGTTTCGAGTGTTGGGATAGAAATGGCCTTATGGCATGCTCTTCCCAAGGATTTTTGACAGGAGTTACAGATTGTTATAACAACTTAAAACCTTTAACTGCTGTTCCACGGGAACCAGAGCCAGTTTAGCAAATTGGAAAAGGAAAATCATGGCCAAAACTTTGGGAAAAGGAAGTTCTTAAAATTGGTGTTCTCTGTTTTGTACACTTATAAAAGAAAAACCCTCCAGGACTGAATTGGTTTGGGTTTCAGAGAGGTGCTTCCCCTGTGAATGATAGGAAAACTGCTTTGAGGTGTCTTTGCTTAGAATATACTTTAACTTTGCTTAAAGCAGTAGTAACTATGCCCCACCAAAGGTCTTAAAAGCCATTTTTAGAGCCTATTGCACTGTGTTCTCCTGTTGCAAACTTACTCATATAGGAGAATCTGTTTTTCTTTTTGTATGACTCCTTGGAATTGATTCCGAGGTGATGTTCTTAGCACTTTAGTTCCTGTCAGGTTTTTGTTTGTTTCTCTCTCCTGGTCTCAAATGTAAGCTACTGGTCTATGTCTTTAGGGGTAAGCATAATGACACACTCAAAAAAAGTGTTAGTATTATTACTTTTGAGACTTTGTCCCAGTGTATGGAATTACATAATTCTGACACTCTTAATTGTATGAATGGGTTGCTGTTGTCAGCCTTGCTCACTGTGATTTCTTTAAACTCGAGGAAGAACTCTGAATCAAGAAGCCCCAACACTGTGATCAGAGCCTCCTGACACTGCCATGAGAAACTAGAGGGCAAGTCCTTCTGCCCAGTGTTTGGAGAAAGGGAATTAGCCCCTCTCTCACTGTAGCCACTAGCACTTGGCCAGTCACCCTCAGCCATAGCACTTTGTTCGCTGTCCTGTGTCAGAGCACTGAGCTGCACCCTCTTCTGAGAGTTATTACAGCCAGAAACTATGTGGGCTAAAGGTGATTTCATGTTTTTTGTATTTTAATTGTGTATCTTTTGTATGGTAAAAATTATATTTTGTACTTAACCAGATATATTTTCACCCCACTTGGGGTATTCTTTGTTTTAAAAAAATAAAGTTTTTTTAATTGCCAAAATTTTTCTTGTCTGTGTCTGTGAGGTGGCATTGGAAAAGTTATTAGAAAAAGGGTATGCTTAAAGAAACTTCTCTCCTTCGCAATTCCTATTACTAAAAAAGCTGTGGGAAGAACACTCCCCATTCTTTTTTTTGTTTTCGTTTTTTTTTTGAGGGGGGGTACTGGGGATTGATCCCAGGGGCACTTCACTGAGTCACATCCCCAGCCCTGGGGCCGTATCCCCAGCCCTGTTTTGTATTTTATTTAGAGAGAGGGTCTCACTGAGTTGCTTAGGGCCTCACTAAGTTGCTGAGGCTGGCTTGGAACTTGCAATCCTCCTGCCTCAGCCTCGCAAGTGCTGGGATTACAGGTGTGCGCCACTGCGCCCGGCTACTCCCCATTAATTCTAATAAACATAGGTTATAGGTAGGAGGGATGAGGGAAGGGATTTGAGCTAGTTTAGTCTGTTTTCCAATTCACTGAAGAATTGCAGTGGAACCTTTATATATGTCTAGGCTTAATTTTTCACATCCATAGGTAACCATTAAATTCCTTCACTTTTGGAGGACATGAATTTTTAAATAAACCAGGTTTATGAGGAGATTTGGAAGGGAAGGGATGAGGTTCTCTTTTTCATAACTATGATAGAAATTCTTCCCAGTATAAATGTAGTTTTCATGGTGATAAGAATAACCTTTATTCAAAATTTGAGAATTTGAAAAGCTATGAGTATCACACTCTGGAAGCAGCTACCTTTTTTTTTTTTTTTTTTTATTTAGTTGCTAGCACAGGGGCTGGGGATATAGCTCACTTGGTAGAGTGTTTGCCTTGCAAGCACAAGGCCCTGGGTTCAAACCCCAGTACCACAAAAAGAAAAAGAAAAAAAAGTTGCTTGCACAGTTCCTACCCAAGCACATAATCTAACTCAGTAAATGTTTGCTGAATATTTAATCCCAACCTCATCCTTTAGAATATGTTTCAGTAATTCTTATTTCTCATCATTTTAATAATTATATTTCACCACTAATTGAAATGATTTTTATTATTCTTAAAGGAATAACAGGTGAGAAACAGCAGAGGTCAACGGACTTGATTTTTGGTTCATTTAAATCTTCTCAGATTCAGTGTAGACCCATACTTGGGACTTTTCTTTAGACCTCCACACACCAATTCCAAATAGGTTCCCAGAAGTTCTATTTAAGATCAATGTGAATTGAATAGAAAGCGAAATTGAAGAAAGATTTTTTTTCACTTCAATTTTTGTTTATCTTGCATTCTCCATAGCGCTTTTGCTTTCTTCTCTTGGATGTCTGTTTTTGAAACAGGATTTAACTAGGGATGCTTTACCACTGAGCTATACCCCCAGCCCTATTTATTTTATTTTGAGACAGGGTCTCATTAAGGCTGGCCTTGAACTTTCAATCCTCCTGCCTTAGCCTCTCAATCTGGGTGTGCAGGTGAGTGCCACCTTCCCTGGCTAGCCACCTGTTTTCCATTACCGTTGTGTCAATCTAGCACTCTCCCTGTTGCCATGGTGACTTTCACCTGAACTCCTCCCCGTTTTTCACCTGTTTAAAAATTTAGCGGCTCCTCCCCTTTTGAATCTGTGACCAGGAAACTAGGTCAAAGTTGATGGAAAAGTTTTTTCTGCAGCTTGTTTTCCAGGGACTAGAGGGGCGGAGCAAGGACAAGAGCAGACCAGAGGGCAAAGACAAAGGGATAGAGAGATCCAAGAGCTCATGAGGCAAGCTGTTTGTGTACACAGTCTGGCTACTGGTGCATGGTGCATTCTTGGGGTGGCAGGGAGAAGAGAGAGAAGTTACATCCAAGGCCTCTTAGAGATTGGGCCTGAAAGGCCCAGTACATACGCATCTCCTCCTGACATCCTAAAATCTCTATTCCAACACTATCTTAAAGAACTTTCTATAATGATGGACATGTTCTGCATCTATGCTGTCCAGTATGGTAGCCACTAGCCACATGTGACAATTGAACTCTGAAATGTGGTTACTGTGATTGATGATCTGAATTTTAAATTTTATTTGTCTTTAAATTATAGCTTCATGTGACTAGTGAATACTATATTTAGCAGCACAGCAAAATCTGAGGAAGGAAGTAGCTAGAACTGCTCCCTCAGAGGAAACCCATCCCTCCCTTACAGCACAAAAGGCTCCACTCTACTTCCTTTTGCCTTCTCTATACAATTTCTACCTCACCCCAGGACATTTATTGCTGGGGTTTACTTGTACACTTCCCTAGGTATCAGCCCAGCTGTTTCCCCATTTGAATGGGTGGATATTCTAGCTCTTCCCATGTTCTTCTCACATGCTATTTATTTATGTAAGCAGTGATTGAACGCAGGGTTGCTGAACCACTGAGCTATGTCCTCAGCACCACCACCACCCCTTTTTTTGAGACAGGTCTTGCTAAGTTGCCCAGACAGGCCACTGTGATCAGCTATGCCTTCTAATTTTTTATTTATTTTTTAATTTTAGTTGTAGATGGACACCTTTATTTTATTTTATTCATTTTATGTGGTGCTGAGGATGGAACCGAGGGCCTCACACGTGAGAGGCAAGCCTCTACCACTGAGCCATGATCACAGCCCGGCCTTTTAATTTTTTAAAGAGCTGTAATCTACACATACAACCATTAGAGGAGATCTAGTTCTGAATATCACTTATTCATTAGGTCCAATTTAGTATAGGAAGAGCTGAGAAAAGTCGAAAAGAATATTATCTAAAGCAAGAAAACAGCTAGAGAAAATAAAATTTGTAAGAAAAAGGCAGGTACTTCCATACCAGGGTCCTTGGCTACCTTGGTTACTTTGAACAAATTGGAAATACAAAAATCTAATTTGGGGGCTGGAGCTGGAGCTCAGTGGCAGAGTGCTTGCCTAGCACATGTGAGGCACTGGGTTCCATCCTTAGCACCACATATAAATAAATAAAATAAAGGCACAACGTCCATCTACAACTACAAAAAAAAAAATTTTTTTTTAAAAAGCTTTAAAAACAAAAAAAGAATCTGGGCTGGGATTGTGGCTCAGTGGTAGAGCACTTGCCTAGCATGCATGAGGCACTGGGTTAGATCCTCAGTACCACATTAAAAAATAAATTAATTAAATAAAGGTATTATGCCCATATACAACTAAAAATATTAAAACAAAAAAAGAATTGAATTTGGGTTGGGGCATTGAGAAGGAAAAGTCTGGAGAAAGGATGTGACTAAGGGTATAGTTAGCAAAAAACAATCACACAGAAACTGGTGTGGAGTAGGGTGAAGGAGAGGATCTTTTCACAATTCTTTCAGTAGTCTACAGACCCCTCATAGAATTCTCTTCCTGGACCACATCTAGGTGATGGAATGCATAAGGTAGATATGGAATATTTTACTGATCCTCCAAAGGCCATAGTCCTTGTCCTAAAAACCCATGACCACAATAGTTATGAAATGGGAGTCAGAATATTTTTCCTTTCTCCATCCATCTCCATTTTCTAAGCTGAAAGTTTCCTTTCAGTGATGGCTACAGATCCAGGGTTGCAGGTCCTGGTCCAAAAAGTGAGTCTAGAACCTGGAAAAAGTTCAGGAATTAGGTCTCCTATACTATTAAGAAGAAATAGTAGTTAAGCATGTGGACCCTGGAGCCAAACTTTCTAAATTCAAATCCTACTTCTACCACTTAACCACCTGTGTGACTTTGGGCAACTTGTTTAACCTCTCAGTGCTACAGTTTGTTCATTTGTAAAATGGGGGATTAATAACAGTGTCTACCTCAGAATGCTATTGAGAGGATTAAAAAATGCATATGAGAAGTGTTAGCACAATGTCAATTAAGTGCTTGTTATCTAAAATAAAAGAGAAGACACTCTTCTTTTTGTTCCTTTTGATATCCTTCCCATGTGGGGGTAACAACACAGTAGGAACTAACTTGCCTGGAATTCATGTGGCAGGGGAGTGGTAGTGCACTATTGGGACTCATTCCCACCCTAGGTCAGAATGCGCCCTGTACATTCCTACCCACCACCAGCATCTCATAATACAGCTCTGGGAGCACAAATTTTCTCCTTCACATTCCCATTATTCTTCATAGGCCTGTCACCTTCTGGAAATTAACTGAAAAGAAAAAAAAATTTTTTTTGTGGTATTGGAAATTCAAATCTAGAAGAGCATTCTACTTCTGAATTCTATCCCCAGCATTTTTTTTTTTTTTTTTTTTCCAGAGACAGGGTGTCACCAAGTTGCCCCAGGCTGGCCTTGGATTGTGATCCCCTACCTCAGCCTCCCAAGTAGCCACCATACCCAGCTTGAACCTTCTTAACTCTTCAGTACACAGCAGTGGGGAAAAGTTTCCCACCATTTGAGGTGATAAACTGAGGACTAGAGAATGCTGGATATACAGTGCAATGCTACAGTAATTCTCAGGTTCCTTATTCCAATATATTACATGTCATTTGATCTTTTTCCTGAAGTGGACTAGACTGCTTAGCACAAAGGTCGGTGGCAGCAAGACCACCGCTGAGGCCCGATTTAGCCTATTTAGGCTGTTTCTATCCTCACCTTTCCCTTGGCTTGACCCTTCCTTACTCTCTGCTGGACCTGTTAGGTAAAGAGAAAAGAATGAACAGACTCTGAAGGCTGAGATTTTTCTGACTACCAATTTATTGGCCATCTCCAGGCAACAGAGTGATGGAAGAAGGATGAAGATGGGGAGAATATGGGGACAGAATTGCAAATTCCACATGTCCTGAGATCTGGGATGTCAAGCAAATTCCATTCTCAGGCCTTTTGGGGTGATGGAGCTGCTGACTAGACCTCTCCAAGTCAATCAAATGGTCAGTAAACAGGTTCTTGGAAATATCTGGCTAGGTGCTCAGCATGGATATTTTTATCCTCCTGGACAGATGGTCAGAGAAAGGATTTAAGTTGCTGGGAGAGGAAGGAGAATTTAGGGGCATGAAAACTGTGCTTTCCTTATATGGTTCTATGGCTAAAGACCCCTCTTTTCCACCTTACATGTCTAATTCTGACTTCTCCTTCATCCATCCAGACTCACAGTTAATTCTTTCTTTTCTGTTCTGATTCTATTCCTAGTCTTTCATGTTTGCCTCACCTTTCAGCTACACAAACTTTGCTTCTGTTTCAAACTCTGAGATGTTTTTACCTTCATATTCTTGTACACCAGGGAGAGAGTGGTTGGATAGGGACCAACATTTCCTTTCCTCCCCCTGACGAGAAGTGTAGTCTTGCCTCAGAGGCTTCTCAGCATTTCTACCTCCCCAACCTGCCCTGCAGGAGAGTTCCAAACTCTCCTGCAATTTCCTGCACCCCATTAGCCCCATTTCCCAGGAACATAATTTAAGACCTTGGAAACACAGGTTTGGGCTTCATATACCTTTGGAAATTACAAGAAATGTTTGTGGCGATCAGAGAGGTTGAAAATTGTGACAAAGTCTAACAAGGCAAATTTTGCTATTTCTGGTTTTGGCAAACTTTGTCACCTGGGATTTGGAAGGGCTGGGACAGAGGTAGATGTTGGCAAGCCTGGAGTTCCTTTTCACTGTCAGGGAGGTCTGGAAATTAGGAATGGGGTTAGGGAAGAAGTGATGAGTTACCAGAGTTCCTAATTTGGAGCTTCATCTTCCCTTGTACTTCTCTTTAAACTGGATATTCTTTTTTTTTTATTGATTAATTATGTTTTTAGATGTTTATAGACCTTTATTTTATTCATTTTTTATATGTGATGCTGAGAATCAAAGCCAGTGCCTCACACATGCTAGGCAAGTGCTCTACTACTGAGCCACAGCCCCAGTCCCCAAACTGGATATTCTTTTATACCCCCAAAGAGCCTCCTTTTCTCCCTTGTTTTTTCATATAGCTCAGCTTCTTGGATATAACCCACGCTGCTTTGTGGGTGGGGAAGGGAATTCCTGACATAGGTGCTCCGAGATTAATGGGAAGCCAGTGGGGAGATGGAAGTAGAGAGAAGAGATTGCCCTGTGATTCGTGTTGTTCTTCCTGTTTCTTGATTTTAGCTGAGGATGATGAACTGAAGCACAGCTGGAGAAAACTCTACACCAGAAGCAAGCTGAAGTTTTATAGACTAAGCCAGCTTGCAAACATTTAGAAAACTATTCAGTTTCTTTCTAAAACTTAGAAATCAGGGGGCTGGGCTTGTGGCTCAGTAGTAGAGCACTTGCCTAGCAATGAGGCACTGGGTTCGATTCTCAGCACCACATAAAAATAAACAAACAAATAAAGGTTAAAAAAAAAAGGATTTTTAAAAAATTAGAAATCAGGTTTTTGGGACTGGCAATTTAACTCAGTGGTAGAGTATCTGCCTAACATGCACAAAACCCTGGGTTCAATCCCCTGCCGTGTCAAGAAACAGCAAAACCAGAACAGATTTCATTCAAACCTACTGTCAGACTTCTCATTAAAAGCCTTCATATTTGGTAATACTGAGTCACATTCTTTCATGGCATCAATCCAGGAAAATTCTGATTAGCCAGTTCTCACCACCCTCTATAGCATTATACTCACCACTTTGTTTCTTCATACCTGCCCAACTCCTGTGTGCTGTTTAAGTTTGTCTAGGGCTGTCATTGCTGCTCTAAGAATTTCCTCTGGGGGACTTTTAGATTTAGGAGAGTGAGCCATTCTCCCCAGGGCATCCAGAGCAGTCCAAAGTAGACCTGGCACAAGAAAGAAATGTCTTTGATGTGCTTATTTTGTCTTTAAAAATGCAAATTTTGATCTACACTACATAATATACTTGTGTTGGTTTTAGTATAAAAAATAATTTGTCTCCCACCAATCTTGAAAGTAAAACTGACACTCAGGAAGATGTGCCAAGTATATTCTGACTCCAAATAGTCCTTACCACATTATCCCATGAAAAACCCAATTTAAGCAACATGGTAGAAAGGCATAAGCAAAGAGAAACTAAGGAGAGAAAGACATGGAGAGAGATTTGAAAAGGGGGAAAAAATTTGTAAGACAAGAAGGAATGAGTCTGAGTGATAAGATCTCTTTCAGGTCCTAAGTCACCCCTCCTGGCCTGGCCCCATCCATCTTCTGAGATGGTTTCAGACATCCCTGATGTCTCTGCACAGGTGTTAGAGTGGTAGCTCAGGGTGGAAAACAAGACCCAAAATAGGAACCAGGCCAAGTAAGGGAGAGGTGAGGCGCCAAGAGCAGCCAAGTATGGTCCGAGATCCCTCTATGTGCCAGGGAAGGCTTGGGGAAAGGAAATGGAGTATTTAGAAAAGGGCTGATCAGCATTTTCCCTTTCTCCCACAGAGTCCATCTTTGTTTCACTTCCTCTTACCACCCTGCCTGAGAAAAATATGGTAAAACATAACCTAGATGAGGGAATTTCCTCTCCACGATGGCTGTGTCTCCAGCCATAGCTGAGCAAAAGAAGGAAGAAACCAGGGTCCTTTCTTTGTCCAAACAGGGCTTCACCCATTCCTTCCAAGATGAGAAAGATCTCAAATCTGTGACCCTGACTTTGGTGGGCTTCTTCCCTTCATGCCCTTTTCAGAAAGACAAACATAGTCTAACTGATCCCCTCTTATTCTAATACTGTCAGTGCTGTCCTGAGTGTAACAGAGTGCTAGACAGGACTTGGATATTTTCCTCTTCTCTACTAAACACCAAGAGAAAAGGAAATGGGGACCATTGAAGAAGGAGCAGAGGTCTAAGCTTGGGGAACATAGTCCATAACTGAAGTTCCTGAGAGGAAGGGGTGTTTGAAAGTGAAAAATAGTGCTAGTCTCCAAGATCATGGAACATTGGTCAGGGTCCAATCTGAGGAATTCCTGGATTCCTTCCCCAGAATCCTGGGGTCCCAAGGTAATAGCACTTAGTCTCTCAGGTCCTACAATTAGGGATCAATCAGTGTCTCCCCACTGACTCCTCTTAGGGTTGCTATAGAACCCCCTCGCTTCCAGATTTCAAAAAGGCAAATTTAGGGACTGGAGATATAGCTCAGTTGGTAAATTGCTTGCCTCACAAACACAAGGCCCTGGGTTCCAGCACTGCCAAAAAAAAAAAAAAAAGGCAAATTTAGGTCCATTGGATTAGCAAAGGCCTTTCCGAGATGATGTTAAGAAATGGGAATTTCTTATTTCCTGATTTGTGATCCCAAATAACCTTGGGGAATAGATGGGACTCAGTAGTGTAAAGGTCAGTGGAGAAAAGGTTACAACTGGTTGGGTCCGATTATCTAACTGAGCTATTTCTGTCTAGCTCAATTATCTTCTCTGTTCGCAGGCCAGATGAGATATTTGAGGAGGACAGAGAAGACCTGCCTTGCCAGCCCCTTCCTCAGTTAGAAATCTTTAATAGTCAGCTTAATTTGAGTTCTGACTTGCAGATTGTAACCTTGAACTCTAGGGATTTTCCCCTTTTTTGTTAGTTGATGGAATTGTTGATCTCCCTGCTACTCTGGCTCGAAAGGCTCTTGGAAACACTGGCTAGATGCCTGAGGTATCTTTAGCCTGCCTAAGCCGAAAATAAGGTGGGAAAATCCAGAGGATAGAATGTGTTCAGCAAAAGCCAAACACATTCTGTCTTTGTTCTCAGAACTGTTTGGACTCCTACAGGTGGATCAATATCAGCCCTACTGTGTGAGAGCTAGAAGGGTTCCCAGAGGACATCTAGTCCAAATTCATGTATCAGAATGAGGAAATTGAGGCATGAAGACTTGACATGGTTTTTCCAGGGCACAAAACTATGGAGTAGTGAAACTAGGACAATAAAATAGTGCTTTGCTGAACTGAGATGGCATTTCTTCCCTTGAACTTACCTCTCAACCAGCCTATGTCTACAAGCCACCCTTCCCTCCTTTCAAAGTTCAAACAACAATGAAAATGAATTGAAGAAAACAACTGACTTTTCCTTCTTAAATCATGGGAACTCAATCACCCTATCTATTTGACTTTTGACTCTCCAATTTTCTTTCCTTCTTTTTTTTTTTTTTTTTTTTTTGTACTGGAGATTGAGCCCAGGAGCATTCTATCAATGAAGTTAATCCCTAACCCCTTTTATTTTTTGAGACAGGACCTCACTGAGTTGTCCAGGGAGGACCTGAGTTGTCCAGGGAGGGCCTCAGCCTCCCAAGTCACTGGGATTACAGGCATGTGTCAGATTGCCCAGGTTGACTCTTCAATTTTATTTGGTCTCCACTCCCATCTTAAGTTGCATGTTATATCAAAGTCTCCCATTTGCGCCTCCCTCAAACTACTTTGAGTGTCTATACCTGATTGCAGACCTGGCTCTCAAGTTTCCTGCCAAAGTGGGAGAGGACCCAGGAAGGTAAGGGATGGAGCAGGGGTGGGGAAAAATTCGATTCTTGTCAAAGAACCTACCCTGCCTGGGACCAGTGTGGTCCAGGTTGTGACTATGGAAACAATCTCTTCAACAAAAATAGGCCCTAGCTGACACATAGTACAGGAGTGACAAGCACTGCATGAATCCTCTGCAAATGTTTCCTCAAAGGGAATGGGAGCTCTGACCCTGTCTACTTGGCTTTAGACTCTAGTCTCTGCCTGCCCAATAGAACCTATGGTAAGTTGGAGAAAGGTCAGTGGAAACAGTCTAGCTTATGCCTGGAATCTGGGGGAGCTGCTCGGTCTCCTGTCCCTGGCTTTGTCCAACAAGATCACCTGTCAGGAAGGGCAGGAGGCCAGACAGAGCAGAGTTCAAGAATCTTTCTGACACTTTGTCTTTGAGGCAATACAACTGATCCCAAGTGGTCATTCCAACCTTTGTCCTGCTTTCCCCAGCTTTGTGGAAAAAGGATGTATGTACGTGTAGAGGTGCAGGTTGGGATAGGGTTCTATCCCTCCTCTACTGTTTATTGTCCAGAATCTTTGTCCTACTCTTTTAAGTTCCCAGACTAGATTAGGTAGGATTTAGTGAGTGGCTGTACCCCCATCATAGATATAATTGAGCATGTTAGGACTTGAGGGGAGTGTGCAGTACATATGTTGGTATGTGTACAATGGAATATGGCAAAAGGAAGAAAATTCAGTGTCTTTTACTTTTGTTTTCTGCCAAGCTCTCTTCAGTCAAAATTGAAGGCTGAAATATAACTATGGGAAACCCCAGTGACAAGTCCCCTAGACCCTGACCCTCCTCCACTCATACAATACCTCAGGGAGCCAGAAAAGGAAACACATCAATCATCACAAATTGCTCAATAACTCTGGAATGTTCTGCGTCTATTCCTGTACCCTTTTCTATTTTCCTGGCTGCTTCTATCTTAACACTTACTATCACATTGAAACTAAACTTTTAAGGTGCTTCCCTCAGTGGAGTCATAGCTCCTCCTCACAGTTTACAAAGGGGTCAGAAATACCTGACCTTCATTACCAGTCTCTACCACTTGGTGCTACAAAAATGGCCTGCTTAAACACAGTTGGGAAATTTCTTGAAGGTTCTCCTACATCCATCTCATGACTTTCAAATGCTCAGTACGGCCGGCTGCTATGATAGCATCCCAGATATTTATGCCTGTCTCCTTATTCAGTTCCTATTCTGGACATGCAGTTTACCCGTGACTGTTGCATGGCAAGCGGCTGGAACCAATCAGCTAATCTAAGGCTCCCACAGAAGCCAATCAGAATCTAGGGAAGTGACCTCACCCAAGGGAGAGCTGTGTGGGCGAGAAAACATCTCTCCGAGCTGTGAGTGTCCCTAAGTCACTCCCTTCCTCTCCACCCTCTTTATTTCCTGTAAAGCAACACCGCCTACCCCCCTCCCCAAAGAAAGGAATGAGACAGCTAACTGAATTCCACAAAAGGAAGGACCAAAAGAGAAACTGTAACTTAGCCACAAACTGGATTCTGCAAGTGGAGATTATAATATTTAGGGAGCTTCCTCTACATAGACATTCTCTTCAAAGTGGGGTGTCCAGGGACTAGAAGAGGACTGAGCATGCTGAGTAAGAGTCAGCTCCTCCTCTCTCCCCACACTTGGCTTTCTTGACTCTCCCTACAAAAATAGCTGTAATCATTCCTTGTAAATAAGGGCATGATCAAGGTCAAGTGTGGAAAAGAGAGGGCCTGTGTCTTTGCGAATACATGTGAACAGAGATGATCATGTACCTCTGGCCTGAGGCCCAGAAACTCAGAAGCCAGCTAGTCTGTGGGGAGTATGGACTAGACTCTGCAACTCACTCCCCACAATCCTGTAGGTGAGTTTGTGAGTATTCCTTGGCAGGGCTAGAGAGTGAGTATGTGTCCCACCACGCAGGTGGGAGGGAAGGAACAGAGGACAAGAAGGCTGTAAACCCCAGTGAACCACACTGGGCTCTTGATAGGTAGAGAGAATGGTTCAACCCAGCATCCCCTTCAGCCCTTTCACCAGACATCATTCTGAAGAGACAGATAAAAACATTTTTTTTTGAAAATATAAAATTGGTCTTATTCCTCCTAACTGCTCCCACTCCCAAGTATGTACACACACACACACACACACAAACACACACACACACAACAAAACACTAAAAATTAGGTAGGGATATGCACACAGCTATCTCAGCTCTAACAACCTAGTCACTGTTTTTTTTTTTCTTTTAATATATTTTTTAGATGTTGATGGACCTTAGTGTATCCATTTATTTATATGTGGTGCTGAGAATAGAACCCAGTGCTTCACACGTGCTAGGCAAGTGCTCTACCACTGAACCACAACCCCAGCTCCAACCTGGTTACTCTTTCCACTCTCCTTTTTCCCTTCATTGATCCTTTTCCCTTTCCCTTTCCCCAAGAATCAGAGTGATACAAAGTTTCAGAAGGGGAAGGGGAAAAAAGAATGCTGTCATCATTCCTATCTCCAGGGACTGAATAGGTAATATGAACTCTGATCAAATGATTTGTTTTGTCCATAAAACTAAACAATAGGGACAATTATTCTCTACATTCAAAATCAAGAAAAATATGAGGGTCCAGGGTGTTGGTTCAAGCCTTTCTTCAGTATATAGCCTCATCCATATTGTCATCACTATCTCCCCCAAAGTCCTCTCCATTGTCAAAATATGACATGATATAGTCAGTTTCCTGAAATAGAAAAAGAGAAGTAAAAGTCAGACATGCTTCAGCATTCTTCTTCCCCCCTCTGTACCAGGACCCTTCACTCCCAATCACACCATTTCAGGCTGAAACATCCCATCTAGCTATAGTTTTGTTTTGTTTCTGTTTGTTTTGCCATACTGGGGACTGAATCCAAGGGTGTTCTACCACTGAGCTACGTTCTCAGTCCTTTTATTTTGAGACCAGGTCTTGCTAAGTTGCTAAGACTGGCCTTGAACTTGCAGTCCTCCTGCCTCAGCTTCCTGAGTTGCTGTGATTACAGGCATGTGCCCCAGCACCCAGCAGTTCATTTTTTAGTATAGCCTAGGGATAGATTAAGTAAAGGGAAACCCTTATCCTTCAGTGGCATTATTTCCTTTGGCCCTGTAACTCTCTGAGAAGAACATTTCCAGTGTAAAGAGTTAAGAATCCAGAGGGGAAGGGAGGGGGGACTGAAGTGGAAGGTCCCTGTCACCTCTTCATGCTCTTCTTCATCGTACTCTTCTTCTTCTTCCTCTTCCTTTTCTTCTTCTTCTTCTTTCTCCTCATCTTCCTCTGAAGTCACTTCTTCCTCCTTTTTTTCCAGAGTCTCATGTGAAGATGAAGAGATTCAGATTCAGTTCATAGATGGGAAAACTTAAGGCAAACATGGGTCAAGGGACAGAGAATAAATCTAGGGCCCAGGAGCTCTCTAGGGACATTTTTGCCTTACCTCTAATTTCTGTATTGTTTCCTCTTTATCTTCTGTGGTCTTAGGGGGCCTCTTGGGGAGTAGAATGGTGGTCCCTGGTCGGGGGATGGAAAGGTGAAGGGTCAGAAAGCACATTTTGCAGCAGTCAACTCCACCCTTCTCCAGCGAACATGTCACTCTGCTGCCCTCATGTGGCCATCATGGCACCTAGTAACAACTCTAGGACTGGGTAGGAAATGGGAGAAAAGACCCTTTAGCTGATGGAAGAAACTTCTCCCTCCTTTTCCAGATACACTTACTCTCCTTCTGTAGTTTCCGAACTCGAATCTTTAGCTCTCGGGGTAGACGCCGCCAATCTGGGAATAATGAAAATGTGAGTGTCAGTAGGACTCTGCCTGGGTCTTCAATGAATAATGACTGCTACTGATGGAGAAATGAGGGTTTTAAAGGACAGGAAGGAAGGAAGGGGTAGGTTAAAGTTTCTCAGGACAAAACTGTGGTTTGGATGTCTCCTGAGGAGTGAGGTTTATTTATTAGATTTTGGGGGGACAAAATCTTAGAGTGTTTTGAAGCATAAAGTTCTAGTTTGCAGATGCTACATGGGAGTGGTTTGCAGATCTACATCTGGGGTGGGGTGGACATTTGAGGCATATCAAGCACTTGAAAGAAGGGCAGTCAATGAAAGAGCTCATCACCTACCAGGGTTCCAATCAATGGCATTGTCAATTGGTCCTGACATCTGATATTTGTCTGAGTAACGTTCCACATCTGAAGGGTCAGAGGTCAAGGGTCAGAGTTTTATTTATTTCTCTTTTTTTTTCTTTTGTACTGGAGATTGACCCCAGGGGTGCTTTACCACTGAGCTACATCCCCAGCCCTTTTTTAGTTTTTATTCTGAAACAGAGCTCACTAAATTGCTGAGGATCTTGCTAAGTTGATGAGTTTGGCCTTGAACTTGTGATCCTCCTGCCTCAGCCTCCAAGTCAGATTATAGGCATGCCTGTTTCCTCCATGTTTTTTCTTGGTGCATTATTGTTGAACATAATGGTGGAATTCATTGTTACATATTTGTATGTATACACATTATAACAATATAATTTAACCAATATAATTTCCTAATATTTCTTTCCCTACCTTCTTCCCTCCCCTAATCCCTTTCCTCTACTCCATTGATCTCCCTTTGATTTTCTTTCCTTTTTAAAAAAATATTTGTTTAGTTGCAGATAGACACAATACCTTTATTTTATTTATTTATCCTTTTTTTTTTTTTTTAAATGTGGTGCTAAGGGTCGAACCCAGGGCCTCACATGTGCTAGGCAAGTACTCTACCACTGAGCCACAACCCCAACCTCTCCCTTTGATTTTCATGACATCCCATTACCACCTTTTTTTTCCTTTTTTCTCTCTAGCTTCCACATAAGGGGTCAGAGTTTTATCCCTTCAGAGTCCTTCAACAGGACTGTTCCTGAGGGTTCACCTCTTACCTCCTCATCCCAACCCACAGCCCCAGGGGGTCAGCTTCAGTGAGGACCCCATTACCCCTCTAACCTGCCCTTCTGCCACCCAAAATTATGACAATTTTTCTTTTTTCCTTAGCTGAAAGACATTACCATATAAGAGATAAAGTGGTACACTGGAAAGTATACTGGGGAGCAAGAAACCAGTGTTTCAGTCTTTTTCTCCTTGCTAACAGGGTTAATTTAGTAAGTTTTTCACCTCTCTGAGCCCCAGTTTCTAGGACTCCAGCAGAAAAGCACCAGTTATCAATATACTGAAATATTGTACTTACATACCAGTTGGTAAGTGGCCCCTGCCCCAAGCCTTCCAAGCTTCCTTCTTTAGTTCCCCCACACCGACTTCCCTGTGACCCACTAGCCAAAGTGTTACTATTTACCTAGGAAGAATGCTCAAAGACCCAGGATCCCTCCTGATAAGCCCCATCCTTGGGGCTTATTAAATTTTAAAATTTGGATTAACCCCCCCCCCATTTATATGTGTGAAATGAGATCTTAATCTAACCTCCCACTGTCCCAAGACTATTGTAAGACTCAAAGCAAATCACACTGAAATGTATTTCACATACAGGAGTGATTAATATCATCTCCCTAGTTAGTGTACTTCCTCTTGCTCCGCTAGCTCCCAGTGGTGCTGAGCACTGGCACTGCCCATGGGAGGCACTCCAAACATGATGCTAGCATTTCAACTGACCTCTCTTGGGAACAGCTGGTCGGATGAAATAGGGGAGCTGCCTCATGGCCCCTCGTAGCTCCTGCTTCAGTGCCAGGACATATTCCCCTTCCTCGCCTGAAGGTAGAGGTACTGGGCGGAACTCCAAAGGCTATGGAAGCAGGAGCCATGGTCAGTTAAGAGACAAAATGCTGAAGTATGCACTTAAGAGAGCTTTTCTCCTCAATTTAATACAATGTTCCCACTGAACAAGCAGAGGCCAAAAAAGGATGGGAAAACGATACAGTATTTTGAAAGCTGGGAAGCTGTGAGTATGAGAAGTAAGGACAAACACTTTTTTGGCCTGAAAAACATCCCCTGTGAGTTGGAAGTATTGAGATCGGGTATGTGAGGGGAGAGGGAGATGAGGACGGTTTTATGTGAGGGGAGAG
>JAJEJO010002162.1:67214-97073 GCA_020662805.1 Glaucomys volans
GATATACAAAGATGTTCATCAAAGAGCTACTTATGGTAATAAAAATTCTGAAAAAATCGCAATGGTCTAGTAACAAATGAACAATTAAAAAGCTCAAATAACTATTTTAGACTATTATGCAGCCATAAAAATCACAAGTTCAAATAATATTTGTTTTTTTTTGTTTGTTTGGTTTTTTTTAATATTTGTTTATTTATTTTTGTGGTGCTGGGGGTTGAACCCAGGGCCTTGTACATGCAAGGCAAGCACTTCTACCAACTGAACTATGTCCCTAGGCCCTCAGATTATTTTTAAAAGCAGAAAAATGTTCACAATATAGAGTACGAGGAAGCAACATAAAGTTCTACTTATTGTATGGCCTTATTTATGTATAAGATACAGATGTATGTAATACACACATTTGTGTATGTGTATATACACACAGAAAGAAACTGAAATACATATAAAAATATTAATATTTATCACTTAATATTAGGGCTGTGAAATAATAGGCATTTTCCTTTATATCTTTATTTTTCCAACTTTTCTGGAATAAATGCATAGTACTTCTATAATCAGTAAATAAAAGGAATGATTTGCTTATAAGAGTGCTATAACTAGGACCGATCTCCTTCTTTATAATGGTAGTGTAGTATGTGTTGCACTGAACTACATAGTTGTTATTTAGAATATTTGCTGAATATTGACTAAAGAACAAATATCAAAAATGGAATGACCTGCAAAGAAAGACAGGTAGTTCTTTTACTAAAGAAAGTGTCTGAGTATGTAGCTACAGTGTCAGAAATGTGTGCTTAGTATTCATGAGGACCTGCCTTTAATCCCAATGGGGCCAAGATGTTTACATAGAAGCCGAATAAAAATTATTAAATAGGGTTTGTCAGAGGAAGGATGCATGGCAAGAGTAAAGAATTCACTATGATTCTTATTGTCTAGCATTTCTCTGGTATATACTAGCTGCTCAATAAATATCTGTTGAATGAATACATGATTTCTATAATCTTTCCAAATTTGAGACCTTGTATGGCATAAAGACTCTCCTCCAGTTCTCCTGGCTTGCTTTCTTCTCTGGATTCTGAAAGCAATTATGAAATGCTAATATTATTAACCACTAATTTAAGGGCCCTTAATTACATACTGCATTGTCTTTTATTGTTCCCTAATTACATAAGGAGTTTAAATTCTGCCTCCCCAAGAGTGCTAGTTCCCAGAAATCAATTCCACTCAATTAACGCTTATTGGGCATTATGTATTTAAGAACCAGAACCTGCCCAACAAAACCTTACAATCTAAGAAGAATAGAAACACTATAAGAGAGAGCGCACACTAAGTACCCTAATAGAGATATGCAAAAAAATGTATCATCAGACTGGGACAAATGAATTCTGCAAGAAAGGCAGTCCAGGAAAGCCACAGGTAGGAGGTAATATTTCAGCTAAATCTTGATGGATTAAAAAAAAAAAGTTAGGCTCTTAGGGGAAATTATTAGTAGATTCACAGGAGGCTGATGCCATAGCAAAGAGTCATAGACACAAGAATGGGTCTTTTTCACTTCCTGCTTTATCTTTTTCCCCAGTGAATGAAAGAAAACTTACGGTTCTCTGCTATATGATCAATACAGCAATGGGAGCTCAGGCGAGAAAAGATAAGGATCCAGAAGCGGGGAGTGATCCAACAGGCTGCGGGAAAACGTCGTCGGTCTTGCAGTCTGGCCCAGGTGAACAAGTTCTGGAAGTGTTGGACCCAACCAGGTCAGTCACCAGGTCGGAACCTTACCTGCTGCCCCTCCCCCACACGGAGCCCACGTCGCGGCCAACTTGAAATTTGCTTGTCTTCCTCAAACCGGTGGCGTTCTGAGCCCGCCTCCCAGAGCTCTCGATTGGTGGGTTCTCTCGGCCAATCCAGTAGGAGCGAGGGCCGGAGGTCCGCCCTCTTGAAGCCAAGAAGGCGAAGAAGGGAGGGAGAGAAGCAGGCAGGGTTGGGAAGCAGGGCGCAGGGAGGGATGTGGCTGCAGAATTACCCGGGATCAGTTATTTCCGTTTTCTCTGCAGTTTAAGGAGCTCCTGGCTAGCAAGCGTTCTCAGAGAGAACCTGCACTCACACCTCATCGAGGGACTCTGTTGAGGGAGGCCCCCAAGAGAGGCCAAGAAAGGAGAGCTTCTACAGAGAAATGAACCCCAGTGAAATCTACTCTTTAGGAATCAGCCTTTTTGTGACTCTGACTTAACAGTTTGACCTCTCCTTCATTACTCCAACCTTCCCTTCAATCCTACACCATCTTCTCCAGCACCACCAATGGACACTTCTTTTTCTAAAAACGTATTTCTGTGGGTTGCTGCCAAGCCTATGAAAAGGTGGGAAGAGGGTTTGGGGAAGGATTGGGAATCAGAGAAACAGGGTTGGGGAGCCAGGAGGGAAGCCTTGTTTTCTGCATTTTCTACTACTTTCAAGCTCCTCCAAGCCCCTCGGTAAGGGGGGGCGGGGCGGGGCGGGCAAAAACATAGCTGTGAAGCTCTGGAGAACTTACTTAACCTTATATCGTATTTAACAAGATAGTAGCTCCCATCTTAAAGAGTTGTGAGGAATAGGAAATATGATATGTAAGGCACTTGGTACATAGTTGGCATCAGTAACTAGTAAAAATGGATATTTATCTCATGAATATTTTTCTTTCTGCTTTCCCCAGGAACTTTATTTTTAGAATCTTCTGTCTGGGGGCCTCCAGCTTCTGAATTATCTAGGACCTTGGTGAACTTTCCAGATCTTTAGAATTTTTTCTCATCCCCCACTTCATTTGGTGTATTCCAGCTGGACACAAACTCATTCCTAAAATATGCAGATGGAAGCTATGGTAACCATGGAGACAGGGCAGGTGGCAAGGAGAGGCAGAGACAGTGAGAGAGACCAACAGTGACAAACAGGAAGAGGGAAGACAGAGTGATTCGGACAGGGACCTTCAAACAAGATGGAAAAATTGGTCTAAGGAAGATCGAAAGCAAAGATAAATGAGAGAGAGTGCTTTACAAGCTTCGCTCATCTTCCTGCCCCTTTCGTATCTCCCGCCCCCGCCCCGCCCCCAGCATAGGGGGAAAAGGCATCTGGGAATGACCCTTGCCCATCTAAAAATGCCCCGGGATATCCACCTTCTTCACGTTTATGTAGGAGATCTAAATAGGAGAGCTGAAGTCCAAGTTTCTCCGTGATCAGTATTCTGTTTCGGGAGGACTGGAGTGGAGCTGTACTGCTGTGTCTGACTCCAGGCTGGACCATGTTTCCCTGACATTTAAACTACAAGAAGACAGTCAGCTTCTCTCTGCAGTGTGGACGCCGATGTGGATCTAAATCGCCTCCCTCCACCCCTTTGCATAGTGTGCCATATGCCGTGTGTGGCTGTCAGGTCTGGCGCACAGGAGCACATAAACATATCAAGTGGAGATCTGCTGAAGCTCCGCAAAGAATCCGAATGCTCCCAGGGTCGCGGAAGAGTCCCATAAGGAACGCTTAGGTTTGTTGGGACTGAGGGGAGGTCGGCTGAGAAAGGGAAGTCAGGATTGCAGCCTCTTAGGTTCTTCAGGGTGTATGTGTGCAAGGGTGGGGAGCGGTTTGGTGCCGACGCCCCCACCCGCAGAGACTGGGCTATAAATAGCACAGCAGAGCTCCGCCCCGCCCCCCCCAGCTTCTCTCCTCCGGAGCCGGCGCGGTGCCCGGGGCGCACCGGGAGGAGGGACCAGGATCCGGCGCCGGGGCGCAGATACTGACACCAAGGGAATCCGGGTACCCCCCCACCACCACCACGCCATATGAGCCCCCAGGAACTCGGCTCCTCCATTCCAGCTGCTCCATGGCCCCGGCTTCAATTCTAGCCAGGCAGAAATTCTGCGGACATTCAGGTATCTATTTGGGCTCATAATCTGGAAGGGAAAAGAGCATGGAGTGATGGGGAATATAGCAGGGGCAGAAAGAAACCCCTAATTATTCCTCCATCCCTTTTAGGTCTTAAACGCAAGCTGTTTTCCTACCCCTACTCAATTTTAGGGGTTGTGGCAACCTAAAAGAGATTAGGAATGGAAATATGGGTGTGACTGTACCCGGTGCATGTGTGTGGGTGGGTGGCGTTCAAGCATCCTAGAAAGGGGGATTCCAAGTGTGGTTAAGAAAAGGGGGATGCTGGAAAGGTCTGATAAGCCGAGGGGTGAGGGTGGGGGTGCGAATATCCCTGCGCGTGCACGTACATATTTGCACGCTCGCTCATCCTTCGGTGCGGGTGCATCCTTCCCACCTCCTCAGGCATGCGCTGGGGGGAAGCGGCGGCTCAAAGGCATGAGTTAGAGGAAGGACCGTGTACGTTGAAGATCTCCCCCGCCTCACAGCCGGTGCCTCCATCGGTGCCTCAGTTTCTCTGCTGAATCTGTCAATAAAATCTCTCTCTTTCTCGCAGGGATAGGCTTCACCACTGAGACCTCAGGCCTCGTCCAGCCACAAGCCCCAGATCCCTAGCTATCCTCCGCAGGTCTCAGTCCCGGTTCTATCGGTGCTTTCGTCCCAGCCGCAGCTATGCTGCACACCGAAGGACACGCTCTTCTTCGGGCCGTGGGTCAGGGTAAGCTACGCTTGGCCCGTTTGCTTCTGGAGGGAGGAGCATACGTGAATGAGGGTGATGCCCAGGGGGAGACTGCACTAATGGCGGCCTGTCGGGCCCGTTACGACGACCCCCAGAATAAGGCGCGCATGGTTCGATACCTCCTGGAGCAAGGCGCAGACCCTAACATCGCAGACCGCCTAGGGCGCACCGCACTCATGCACGCTTGCGCCGGGGGTGGGGGCGCCGCAGTGGCCTCGTTGCTCCTTGCCCACGGTGCAGACCCCTCAGTCCGAGATCACGCAGGCGCCTCAGCGCTTGTCCATGCCCTGGACCGCGGGGACCGTGAGACCCTTGCCACGCTCCTGGACGCCTGCAAGGCCAAGGGCACGGAGGTCATCATCATAACCACGGATACCTCGCCCTCGGGCACTAAGAAGACCCGGCAGTATCTCAATTCCCCACCGTCCCCGGGGGTGGAGGACCCTGCTCCCGCCCCTCCTAGCCCGGGGGTCTGCACATCGCCTTCAGAAATCCAGTTGCAAACTACAGGAGGACGAGGGTTGCTGTCCCCTCGCGCCCAGGAAGAAGAAGAGAAGCGGGACGTATTTGAATTCCCTCTTCCTAAGCCCCCTGATGACCCCTCCCCTTCTGAGCCGCTCCCCAAACCACCTCGACACCCCCCCAAACCACTCAAAAGGCTTAACTCCGAGCCCTGGGGCCTAGTGGCTCCGCCTCAACCCGTCCCTCCTGCCGAAGGGAGACTGGGGATCGAGCGCTTGACCGCGGAATTCAATGGCCTAACCCTGACGGGTCGACCTCGTCTTTCCCGACGTCACAGCACCGAAGGCCCGGAGGATCCTCCCCCTTGGGCGGAAAAAGTGACTGCAGGGGGTCCTCTCTCTCGCCGAAACACGGCGCCCGAGGCTCAGGAGTCTGGTCCCCCTTCAGGGTTAAGGCAAAAACTGAGCCGTATGGAGCCGGTGGAGCTCGACACCCCCGGACATCTTTGCCCAGACTCGCCCGAGTCCAGTCGTCTGTCCCTCGAGCGTCGCCGATACAGCGCCTCCCCGCTGACCCTCCCTCCAGCCGGCTCGGTTCCTTCCCCGCGCCAGTCCCAGGAAAGTCTGCCAGGGGCTGTATCTCCGCTGAGCGGACGGAGACGGAGTCCGGGGCTGCTGGAGCGGAGGGGCTCGGGGACGTTGCTCCTGGACCACATCTCACAAACTCGGCCGGGTTTCCTGCCCCCGCTCAACGTCAGTCCCCATCCCCCCATCCCCGACATTCGCCCCCAACCCGGAGGTCGGGCTCCTTCACTGCCTGCCCCTCCCCACGCCGGGGTGCCAGGCTCTCCCAGGACCAAGCGCAAGTTGGTGAGACGCCACTCCATGCAGACTGAGCAGATCCGCCTGCTAGGGGGCTTCCAAAGTCTAGGCGGGCCAGGGGAATCAGGGCGCTGAGATAAGTGGGAGGAGCCAAGGAAGGCGGGGATCAGATATTGATGGGACAGGTTGGAGAACCAGCTCTTACGCATACCATGGACACAGGGATCTCTTGAATGTGCTTATGGCACGATGTACGTACACATGGGTAAAGGTGACCACAAGCACAGCAAGCTTATTAGCAAGGAAGGATAAGTATTTACTGGGTATACAGACATAAGAATTCATGCCCTGGTCATTTCACTTGCATGTGGGATTACTTGTATACCCACAGGCACAGCACACCAATAAACACACAGGACCACTTGTGCTAGGGTCCCAAACTCACTTGCATTTGTTCAGAAGCAGTAGGGACCCCTACTTATGGGTATTCTCCTATATCTTTGCCCTCCTGCAGAACCAATCCCTTGCTTTCCATGTATGCCCTGCAACACAGCCTATCATGATTTTGCACAGTCTACTCATGAATTTTCCGCTCCATTCTGCAGGTCTTTGCTTCTCTCTCCAGGCCTGGCTCCTTGTTCACACCCTGCTTCCAACCCCAAACACTTTTCAGGATATCTTCTTCACTCTTCTTGGGGTTCCTGCAGCAACTCCCAGTCTCAGTTCTGCTGCTTTCTTTCCAGCTTTCAAACGTCCTGTTTTTTATTCCCACCCTGTTCCCTCAAACACTACAACAGGTTTTATCACTTTCCCAAGGGGTGGATCATGGGCTCTAAGCTGCTCTACTGTCTGTCTGAGCTTATGAACACTCCCACAGGTAGAAGTGGGGAGTAGCTCTAAATCACTCCTCACTCCACTCAACATATCAAATAAATGTGTTCAGAAGTCTCTGTTTTGTCACTTTGGCCTGGAGGTGTGGGATGTGGGGAATAAGGAAGTGGGGAGGGAGGGTGATACTAATTTATAGCTACAATGATCCGGGAGAATACTTAGAGGTTATAGCTACTTTCTTTGCAGGAGATCAATTGATCAACTAGTTGATTGTAGCAAAAAAGGCAAGTGTCCTGAAGGTTTTAGAGCATTTGACAGGCTGTCATTTCCTCCAGTCTCCCCTGTGTAGGAATTTTACAGAGTCCCTCCCTCCACCATCAACAGATATCCAGTTGATTTACTGTCTCATTTTCTAGCTTCCTATTTCTTGTCCACTCACAGTTTTTACTCAGGGCCTAATTTTCATTTCACTAGGTATGTTGTACCCATTTTCTTCTACTTTTCACTTTTATGGGCTATCTTTTAATTCTGAGTCACTGTAGGAGAGAAGGGGGGAGAGGCAGTTAGTAAAACTTCACCTAAGTAAAGATGGTTACATAGTCAACTGACATGGTGTGTGGTGTGTGTGATGTGTGCCCATGTGTCGGTAATCGGAGGAATCCAGACAGGCTCTATGAACAAGAGGGTGCCTTTCTTAACCTTTTTCCTGTATTTCTCAGTTTGCTGGTTTCTGCATATATTTGGGCCTTTTCTCACTCCAAAGGGATAAAGGGAGATACCTGCTCTACTGTCTTACTCTCTTCCTCAGAACTGGCGAAATCAGAAAAATTACCCAACAATGTGACATGGTGAAAAGATGAAAATATTGGGAATCAGAATACCTGTGTCTGAGTCTTCCCGCCTCCCTGCCCCTTGTCATCTCCTAGCTATTTAATTTTGGGCAATTTAATTTTAGCCTCCCTACGTGTCAGTTTCCTTATTCGTAAAATAATAAAAACTGGTTGTGACGATACATCGCATACTATATGCTCATTTAATACCAGTAATTTTTCTTGTTTTAGTTCCATCACCAATTACCATGTGATCTTTGGGAAGTCACATCACTTCTCTGAGCCAGGGTCTTCATCTACATCGATAAAATAGGTGGTCGTGCAAATGATCTCTACGAATCCTGTCTGATTCTCCCCAGCCTTGCATCCAGGCCTATTTTTCCTTCAAGCCCCGCCTCCGGGGTCTGGGCGGATTTCTAGTGCTCGCCCCAGGACTCCCAAAGACGTACCAAAGCTCTGCCTCTCCGGGGTAGAGGATATCGCTTTTTCTCTTTGCAATTGGTTCTCAGCACCTCCACCTACCTCAATGATTTGCTTCTGGTGAACTGAGAGCCCGCCCCCTCCCTCCCTCTCACTGGTGATTGGCATGGGACCGGTTCTTCCCCGCCTCCACTTGACTGACAGCTGGGCCTCGGCACCGCCCTCAGTCCCCCAGGCGCTGGCTGACTGGGGTGGCTGGGACCGTTAGCTCGCCAGGCTGGCAGGCTCCGGGCCCTACTCCGCTGGCTGCCGGAATGGAGACGATGAGAGCACAACGACTGCAGCCTGGAGTGGTCACCAGCGGAAGGGGCACTCTTCGAGCGTTGCGACCTGGGGTGACTGGGGCTGCGGCAACCGCCGCCACACCCCCAGCTGGCCCCCCGCCGGCCCCACCGCCCCCTGCACCGCCCCCGCCGCCGCTTCTCCTGTCTGGGGCCCCAGGGATGCCTCTGCCGCCCGGTGCCGCAGGCAGCCCGGCTGTGCTGCGGGAGGCGGTGGAAGCCGTGGTGAGGAGCTTTGCCAAACACACGCAGGGCTATGGCCGAGGTGAGTCTGAGAGTCTTGCCTCCAGCGGGACACCCTCTGTAAAGGGAGCCTTGCTCCCACAGTCCTCCGGATCGCTTTTTCTGGCGTGAAGCCCTCACAAGCATTTCCTTTTGGGGAGTTTCCTTCTGGGCTACACACACACGCACAGGCGCACACTCTCATACACTTTATGGAGTTAATAATATATTGTCCGGGTTCCCTATTTCCAGTCCTTTCTTCCCCCCAACCTCTTCTGTCAGAAATGGAATTCCTTCTGTAGCTTACTTAATGTTTTAACATCTATCTTTGAGATTTTAGTCTTTATTGTGTGGGTTCCCATCCTCTATCTCAGATCGAAGATATTTCTCATTAAATACCCTTTCAATCTTTCTGATCTTACCAGTTCCTGGACTGCACTGTTAAGTTACTCCATCTCCTTAGCCTTGACTTTTTAATTCTTTACTTACTTATCACTCAGAAATATCCAGTGCAACTTCTGATTTGCTGGGGAATTTGTGCATTCACAAGTCAATAATTGTGCCTTTAAATCTGGACCCATACTGTTGAGCCCAGGGTAGCTTCCTGTGAGTTAGTAGCTCACTTTTGTGTCTTTTTTAGTATGGAGCCTCACAACTGTGGCCTCTGTCTGTCTGGCTCTGCTTTCCTGGCCCTTGCCCAGGAACTGAGGATAAATCTCAGGCCTTGGCTCTCTGAATGCTAAATTCTGTGGAAATGAGCCAGGTAGAAACCCTATTTCAGTTAGAAATCTTCGGCTTAAAAATGCCTAATTTCTGGGAATGGGAATGTGAGGATTTTCTTTGTTGTTTTTGTTTAACCAGCATAGAATTTCCTGTCTGAGTTCTAGTTCCAAATTCATAGTTTAAGTAACAAAGATTATATGCAGGGTGTGGGATTCAGAATTCAAATCTGAAATTTCCAAGACATCACTTCTTCTGCTTGACCAAGTCCTGTTTGGTCCAAAAGTAACTACATCTTTAACTTTCTAGTTTGATACAGAGAAAAATTGCAGAGCTTTCTCTGTAGACAATAATGACGTTTTGTTTTTGTTTTTGTTTTTGTTTTGAGATAGTATGGTGAAAAAAACACATACAGGCTTTGGAGATTTCTGTCACTTGCTAGCTCTGTTGTTGTGGTAAGAAGCAATCTCACTGAGCTTCAGCTTCCTCAAGGATTATGATGTGGATTAATTGAGATATTGCAATTGAAAACATAATGAGTACTTATAATTATCATCTCAAATTAATTGATTCATACTTCCTTAAGAACATGTCTCATTTTCTCACATTTTTAAATCCTGATGTTGTAAACCCAGAGATTCCAATGCAAACAGATTTTTAGATCTTGTTTGCTGTATGTGCATAATCATTAATTTATAATTAGTTTCCCTTCATTTTTCATACAATTTGAATTTCTACCATGGGACAGGTACTTTGCAAGATGCTGGACATACAAATGGATATGATTCTGAAATTCATCATGGGTCAATGCAGTTATTTTTCTAGTTTAATTCATAGGCTTAACAAGGCTATGTTTTGGAATGAAGACCAAAGGAAAATCTTTGCCTCTGGGCATAGGAATAGCCAGGAGTGGTCAACCTAAATCTGAATTCTTCCTCTGGGAAACTTATTGGTGTTCATTAAAATTATAGAAGAATGTACCCTTTTTCCTGTCTGTGCTACCTGGAGAGCCTCTGGTGTGGCTTCCAAACTGAATGTCTTGTAAAATCTTAATTTCCTTAGAAAGGATGAGGGAACAAAGGGATTGTGCTGACAAAGAGCAATCACTCAGGCTTCAGACTCTATGGTGATTCTCTCCTCTAATCTCCACACCTCCCATCATAGTCCTTATTATTCTCGAGCTTCCCATTTCCAGTCTGGGTGTCCAGCCAGTACTTTACGAGAGTTTGGCAGATAGTTCAGCTTTAGGCAAGCAAAATCTCTGCCGATTTGGCTCAGAAGTCCTTCACCACATGGAACCACTTATTCTGCTTCGATTAATAGGCAAAGCTGCCATTGGCATGTACCCACATACCCATGTAAGTAATGGCATGGTAATTGGGGGATGGCTCTATTCCCCTGAAAACAATTTTCTTTGGTCTCTGTCCAGATCATTCTCTGATCCAAACAATGCCTTGCACATCATCCTCAATTTACATCCTTCATCTTCTTCCTGTCTACTCCAAAGTCATCCTTTCCAGTTCAGTCTTTAGATTTACTTTCACTCATATTGGATCCCAGCATTTAAGCAAAAAGCTCTTCTTTCACCTGTTTGTCTTTTATTTCCAATTGCCCCTCACCTGCCTGAGAAACACACATAGTTCAGTAAGCTACTGGATGTTAATCCATTTACAGTGTATAGGACTGGGATCAAAGAACCTAGCCCTGTCAAATAGGGCTGTGAAATCTTGGAGAAAATCTTAATCTCTCTATGCCTCATCTGTTTCATTTATTCATTTAACAAATATTTATTGATTACCAGATGCAGTGGTGAACAAGGCAGATATTTAGTCCATATCTTGATGGAGTTCACAGTCTGCTTCACAGATCATGTGTGAGGATTAATAGTGAAATATAGCAGGATAGTACAAAAAAAGAAAGTTGGCTTTGTAAACAAATGAATATTGCTTCTAAACCCTTGTTTTGGCCTGTTCCTTGTTTACTTTTTAGTGAAATGGATGTTATCATACCTATTTTGATAGTTCTGTGTGGATTAAATAAAAACATGAATGTCAAGCATGCAACACATAGTACTTAATGCAAGATTGCTATTATTATGCATTTGGAAATACTTCGAAAACTGTACATATGATAGGTTTTGCTAACATTACTATTTTCCTTGCCTCTTTTTTTTTCACATAGCACATAGACCTTCTCTCATGTTTGACATCTAGCAATCCCTAAACTGGCATGATTGAACAAGTCACTTTCCTTGCTTTATAACTGATACACTTCCCTCTGCAAGCCTGCTGTTTTGGAATTTTTCTTCTCCCATTGTGTTACAATAGGGCTATGTGATTGGAGATTTTGCCGAGCTACTCTACTAAGGTGAATAAATGAATCTTGTGTAGTATTTTCTGTTTAATTTTTCTTCTTCCTCACCACAGGTTCTTTTCCTATAAGTTATTGGAGTTCAACTGATTGGCCTGAATATTTCCAGTTTTTAGAAATGTCGAATTAATCCACATATCAGTTTCATATGGCTGCTGTAACAAATCATCACAAATTTCGCTGCTTACAACAATTTTAATCGCAGTTAAATCCAAAGTCAGTATCACTGAGCCAAAAACCAAGGTGTTGACAAGGAGGTGTTCTCTCTAGAAATTTAGGAGAGAGTCCATTTCTTAGCTTTTCCAGCTTTTGCTGACATTTCTTGGCTTGTGACTGAATCTCTCCAATCTCTGCCTTCAACCTTTTCCTCTTCTGTATTTTGCCAAATCTGAGCTCCTTATAAGGACACTTTTGATTGCACTTAGGGCCCAACAGGATAATCTAGGATAATCTCTATACCAAATATTACTTAACTCAAACACATCTGCAAAGTCTTTGTCACCGAAAGTAATATTCACAGGTTCCAGAGATTAGATATGGACATCTAGGCAGAAGGCATTATTCAGCTTAGCATAGTCTCCTACCGAAGTCACTGTTGCTTTACAATCCCTCCTTTCCAAAGAGACTATGCATTATAGGCTATTAATTTTAAAGCTATCCCCTTTAAAACCCAAAATAGGACAAAATATTGTGAACTAGCATCCCTATTTTCCATAATAACTTGAATTAAGCCTATTCTCACAAACCTGTATGATCAGGGAAAACCTTTTTACTTACCTCTCAATTTCATTATCTAGTTATTATTTCTTTATCCCTGTTCCCTTACCACAATATTGTATTTATTATTATTATTATTATTATTTTTGGAACCGGGGATTGAACTCAGGGGCACTCGACCACTGAGCCACTTCCCCAACCCTATTTTTATATTTTATTTAGAGACAGGGTCTCACTGAGTTGCTTAGCGCCTTGCTCGTGCTGAGGCTGGCTTTGAACCCGTGATCCTCCTGCCTCAGCCTCCCGAGCCGCTGGGATTACAGGCGTGCGCCACCACACCCGGCTATTTATTATTATTATATAAAATTTTTCTGTAGTTTCACATGTTGCTTTTTGTTGTTTGGGCATTGGAGATTGAACCTAGGGTTTCAAGAGTGCTGAGTCTTACCTCTGAGATACAACTAACCCCCAGCCCCTGTGTTGTTTTAGTGTTTTCATTCTGGTGGACAAATGATCTTTACCTCTCATACCACTTAGACATGCATCTAATATTTTATCTTCTAACGGTAGGAAAGATTATTCTTTTTTTGTTGTTATTAAACACCATGATATAATATATCTCATGTCTTGGTCTTTCTTGTCCCTTTCAGCCCAGCATCTGTCATTGCCTTCCAGAAAGCAATTATATCTTCCAAATGTTTGTTTCCTACCTCATTCTTCTTTACTCATATGTAAACCATTATATTCATGATTTCTCACAGAAAATAAAACTACAGACACCACTCCCACACACAGAAATGCTCACCTGCATGTATGTATGCACGTGCACATTACTTACCAGTTTTAGGCGGGGTTGTGAACCCCCGTGAAGTTCAGCTATGGAATGGATCTTGAACTCTGGATTAAGATAACCAAATTGAAAAGAACATTGGCATCAGGACATTTAGATTCATGCCCCAAATGTCACATCTGTGTGACCTCAAGCAAGTCATCTCCCCTTTCTTAGTCTCAGCTCTAAAAATCACTCCATGAGCATTTTCACTCACTTATTAGAGCATTTCAGTGAGCTCTAAAAATCACTCCATGTGCAGATCACAATTGCTTTCTTCCTGACCATTTTGTGCAGTTTTTCATTTCATACATTTCTGAAGTAAGACTTCTCATTTTCTGTGGATTTGAGTAAACATTAAAAAACAGTCCTATATTCTGTGACAAGAGGGATTTAACTGGATCTGGAATAGACATATGCTTTTTACTAGGACCTTCCCAATGATGGTGGTCTCCTCCCCTTCTCCTTTATTCCACTATTCTCCCTGTTGTTTGCATGTCAGGAAAGCTGTCACTCAGTGCATTGTGCTAAATTGTCTCAAAGAGGGAACTGGGGCTGAAAAGATCTCAATAGAAAGAACAAAGATGGATAAGCTTACTGAACAGTACTGACCTTTAAAGAGCCCTTGCTGAAACTAAGGGTGGGAAAGAGAATGTTGCCTTTTTTTTTTTTTTTTTTGCAGTGCTGGGGATTGAACCCAGGGCCTTGTGCTTGTGCTTGCAGGGTAAGCACTCCACCAACTGAGCTCTGTCCCCAGCCCAGAGAATGTGGCCTTTTAATAGAAGAATGAACATTTAAAAAAGTCAGTTAAACATAAGGCGTTAGAAAAGAGCTTATTCTGCTTTTCAAACTCTGGCTAGAATATGAGGTCCTTGTTTCAGTTTTACAGCAGGTGAGATAATATTATTGGTCACTAGATTTTGAACACTTGCTGGCAAGGACTGTGTTATTCTTTGCATCTGTAATGACTACAGTAGAGCTGTGTACCTATTAAATCTGAAGTTTTGCTGAATGAAAATATACTGATAAGATCTGCTGTATGGAGCATAACTGACAGACAGCCTCAGCTACTGCCCCCTTTAAGTCCATCACCACTTTGCACTGAGGCCAAGCTTGTTGTACACTGCTCCCAGTCAATGACAGAGCATAACAAGAGTGTTAATTGAGGCACATCTTAAGTTTGATATGAGGACCTCCCATTGGCTTGGCCAAACCTTTCTTGGATTAAAACTGCAGTCTAAAACACTCATATCTAAACCTCCTTCTTTCCCTCTCTTCTACATGTGTCAGACCCTCACTATGACCTGAAGGCTCTCCCTGCCTTCTCCTACTTCCTCTCTAGAAAATCTTTTACATGTCTTTCCCACTTTGGCATCTTCTTGGAAGACTTGAATTAGCACAATATGAAAGAATGAATGAGTCCTTGTTGTGTATAAGAGTGGGAAAGCGGTCATGTTGCAAGATATTGTAGAGCATGTGTGACAATTTATTATGAGGACTTGAAGCCATTTGAAATGTTTGGAACCCTAAAGTCAAAGGAAAAATGATGTTCTCTAAAGGTAAAATGATCTCATCCCTCCTTATGTTTAAAATTCTTCAGTTGTTTCCCATCTCACCATGGGATAAAGTCAATACTCTGACAGGGCCTTAAAGGCCCTACCTGGTCTGGTCCCTACCTCCTTTTTCAGCCTCATCTTGCATTGCACTATCTCTTTTGTAGCCACATTGGCCTTATTTTAGTTCCTTTATGTACAACGATCGCTGCCGTCATATAGCCTTTGGACATGCTATTTCTCATGCTCAGAGCACTATTTTCTTACCTCTTGCCTGACAAATTCCTACTTATACTTCAGCTTAGATATCAACTCTTCAGGGTAACTTTCTTTATTAGATCAGATATTCCTACATTGTCCACTGTCTACCCCTCCTAGCACTTATCACAGTTGGAATTTTATGTATGTTTGAGATTATTTAACATCTTTTTTCCTTTTTACACTGGGTACATATTATACTCCCTCTTTAGAATATATGCTACTATTATAGCTTAGAATAGCCTAGCATTGAGAAAGTACTTACTACCTATTTGTGTAATGATTGATTCCCCTTGTCTCCCAAGTCTTATGTGGCAGACTCAGGTGGATGTTTACGCAGGCCATAGGTTATGTTATGAGAGGAATACTGAACTTGGGGAAACTGCCATTTTATAATAAGCAGTAAGTAAGATTGTTCTTTGTCTCAGAGGAAGGCATCACCTCATCCTTCAAGGTTTATTGCTGTAAACACAGTCCTGAGAAATGGCTCAAGTGAAGTCAGGACTTTGCAATCTTGGAATGCCCAGAAAGGTGTTTCCTGACATAAGTTCCTCTCCAAATCATTTATACACAATTAAAGCTTCAGAAAAAAAAGATTCAGAAAAGAATCAATTCCCCCACTCTATTTCATAGCATATACATTTTTTTTTTGTGGTGCCAGGGATTGAACCCAGAGCTTTGTGCATGCAAGGCAAGTACTCTACCAGCTGAGCTACATCCCCAGCCCAGTATATACATATTATTCCAGGCTAGAAAGGGATTCTGATCATTAGTTTGCTCACTAGAAGCATAAGCTTGAGAATGGCCAATAGTTGCCATATTTCCTTGAGCAGCAGTATTGCCCAGTTAAGAACATTGACTGTAGAAACAGGACTCCTTAAATTTGACTCTTACTCTGCTACTTTCTTTCTTTTCTTTTTTTTTAAATTTGGAACTGGGGACTGAACTCAGGGGTACTCCACCACTGAGCCACATCCCCAGTCCTATTTTATATATTTTTTTTATTTAGAGACAGGGTCTCACTGAGTTGCTTAGGGCCTCGCTAAGTTGCAGAGGCTGGCTTTGAACTTGTGAGTCCTCCTGCCTCAGCCTTCCCAGTCACTGGGATTATAGGCGTGCGCCACCACGCGTGGCTGCTATTTTCTTGTTTTTATAACCTTGAGCCCGTTATTTAACCCCTGTATGCCTCATTTCCCTCATCTGTAAAAGTATATACCTCATAAGATTGTTAAGATTAAATGGGCAAAGCACTTAGGGAAATACCTGACATACAATCAGTGTTTAATAAATGTTAACACTTATTACTGTGAAGGTTATTATTGTCCTAGGGCAGCTGACCAATTGTGGAATGATTTGCTTGTACTTCATTAGGTAGTGATCATGGTCTGCTGACCTTGGAAACTATGCCTCTGATTTTAAGTATTTTCTTTTGGTATCTAGGACAAATCAAAGTGTGACCGAGAGAGTTGGGGAGAGGAGGGAAGGTATAATTTGGTCTTCCTATGTAAATTAGCTTGAATCATAGTCTAGGTTTATTAATTTAAATGACTTTTTTGCTGGTTTGTTTTGCAGTACTGGGGACTGAACCCAGGGCAAGTGCTATATCATTGAGTTACATCCCCAGCCCCAATTTAAATGGGTTTAAATGGTGATGGATAGGAAGTTAAAGAACTCTTGGTGTATGTACAGATTACAGGTACCATACTGAAGTATAGCACCATTTGGAGGTGTTCTTGTTGGTGAACTTAACTCCTTCTTTTTCTTTCTTTCTTTCTTTTTTTTAAATAGTGAATGTGGTAGAGGCACTTCAGGAATTCTGGCAGATGAAACAGTCCCGTGGGGCTGACTTGAAGAATGGGGCTCTGGTGGTTTATGAGATGGTTCCCTCCAACAGCCCTCCCTATGTCTGCTATGTCACCCTCCCCGGGGGAAGTTGCTTTGGGAGTTTCCAGGTAAGATTTGTGGACAGCAGTGGTAAAGCTGAATCTTAGGTGCTAATAAGAACTTTATCACTTTAGCCATTAAATCTCTGCCTGAAATCACATATTTGAGGACCTAAGCGAATCTGGGCAAATCATTTTGGCAAGCATCTGAGGCTCATTGGATCATAAAATCTCCTTAGTGGATATTTTTCTTTCAGCCTGCAGCAATCAAACCCTTTTTGATTTTGCACAATTATGAATATGCCCTTACTGAATATGTCAGACTATTAGAATCAAACCCTTATTCTGACCTGGGACTACTATTGCATTCCAACTTCTTGCTGTGCCTTCTTGAGGATCTCAAACAATATTCCTTTGTCCCCCAACCCCCAGTAGTTTTTCCACAGGTATTTACTAAAGAAAGCAATATTTGAATTCTCTAAGAGATCAAAGGGGAGTGGCTATATATGGTGAGATGAGGGACTCCTCATCATCTAAGAGGCAATGAAAATTTTAATTCCCCTGATTGTCCTCCGGACCTCAGTTTTCCCTTCCATAACAAGAAAGAGACATGTTATGTTATTGCTTTCTGGGTGTTTTTGTTGTCATCATTGTTTTGTTTTTTGGGGGGCAGCAGGAGTCAAACATAAGATATTATGCATGCTAAGTCTACTTTCTAATTTGCTACTAAATTCCCACTACCAGATTCAGAGCTCAGCACACACTAGGCACTAAATAAATCTATTGCATGAATGAGAACCACTGTGGCTCAAATCCTGCCTCAAATAGAAACAGTCCTAAGGAACCTTCATTTCAAACCAGGGGACTAAAAATTTTCCTTCAGAACCTCAGCCACTTCAGAGAAATAAATATATTCCCCAGATAACTAATTTTTTAAATTTTACTTAAATACTTTTTTAGTTCTCAGTGGACCTTTATTTTATTTAAATGTGGTGCTGAGTCTCAAACCCAGTGCCTCAAACATGCCAGGCAAGCGCTCTACCACTGAGCTACAACTCCAGCCCATTTTATTATTATTATTATTATTTTTTTAATTTTTATTATTTTGGAACCAGGGATTGAACTCAGGGACACTTGGCCACTGAGCCGCATCCCTGGCCCTATTTTGTATTTTATTTAGAGACAGGGTCTCATTGAGTTGCTTAGGGCCTCGCTAAGTTGCTGAGGCTGGCTTTGAACTCGCGATCCTCCTGACTCAGCTTCCCAAGTGCTGGGATTACAGGCGTGCGCCACCGCGGTCAGCTCCATTTTATTATTTTGATGGTACTGGGGTTTGAACCCAGAGGCTCTACCACTGAGCTACATTCTTAACTGATTTTTGTTTCTTTGTTTTTTTTTTTTTTTTTTTGAAACAGGGTCTCTCATTAAGTTGCCCTAGGCTGGTCTTGAACTTGTGCTTCTCTGCCTTCTCCTCCTGAGTTCCTAGGGATCACAGGCATGTGCAACTGCACCTGGCTTATGCTTTCTCTTATTAGAGAATAAGATCTTTCTTTCCTCCTCTTTCTCACCTCATCACAGTGCTGAACAATGATTTAATAATTTTGTGATGATGCCCATAACTGAACCATTATAGTGATTTGATTTCTCCTATTTTTGAAAGAGCAGAATTACCTATCTTGGCTTTTTTTTAGCTTACATATTTTAGATTCACTTTGGTAGATGAAATTTTTCCTGGTGGTTTTCTTCACAGATAACTTTTTCAGAAAAAGCACTAGTGAGTAGAGTGGGCAGCAGATTAGAAATAGAAAAATAGAAACAGCTGGGTGCGGTGGCGCACGCCTGTAATCCCAGCACTTGGGAGGCTGAGGCAGGAGGATCGAGAGTTCAAAGCCAGCCTCAGCAACTTAGCGAGGCCCTAAGGAACTCAGTGAGACCTTGTCTCTAAATAAAATACAAAATAGGGCTGGGGATGTGGCTCAGTGGTGGAGTGCCCCTGGGTTCAATCCCTAGTACAAAAAAAAAATAAAAAATAAAAAAAAATAAAGAAAGAAAAGAAAAGAAAAATAGAAACAGAGAAACTGAAGAAGCCAAGAGATTTAGGATTAATGTGTGAAACTCCATATATTGTCTCAGAACTGTCAGCTAAAGAAAGTTAGAAATTATTGATAATAAGGATAGTAAAGTGGTGAACATATCCTGGTCTACTTTTTAAAACTGCAACATAACTTTCTTTCTTTCCTCTAATCTTAAACGTAAATGACAGAGGGCACAGAAGCATTTGAAGCAGACAGTGAAGGTGAGTTATAAAGGAATACTATGGTAGCCAGGAATCTGAGGTTGAAAGATTTAAGACTTCTGAAAATTGTACTTTCCCTATGATAACCTATGTTAGCTATAATATAAAAACATGAGTTAATTTCTAAGTTTTTCTTGCTTTCCTATCCTAGCCACCTCTATTCTCCTTGCTTCCACTGGGGGGAAAAAGACTTAATTTCTTCAGACCTCTCCTGGGATAGATCCTTTGGTTCATTACATTATTGGGGAAAATGCCTGTTCATAGCTCAAAGTGAAATCCATGAATCCCAGATAGGTACATGATAGACAAGAGGCCTTCTCTGCAGAAGCAGCCTATAAACAGTTTTGTTCTAATCTTAGGGTATCTAGAGGAATCCAAAAAAATCTTGCCTGTCTACAGAACAAGAGAACAAGATACAGATTTCTAACAAGCTAGCCAGAATCTGACTTTTGAGTAATTAATTCTGTTGACAGTTTAAACAGAGGTATTTTTCATGTCTAGTAGTTATGTGCTGACTTCAGCAGCCTTACTCATTCTGATTCAATTTCCTATGAGCTGTAGCCGTCTCCAGTTCCTTAATGACTTCAGGATGTTGAATCAAAATTATGTTTCCAAACATCCCAACCATTTTACAATAAAAACTTTATAAAGTGTGTTGAACACAAGTGATTTATCCAAAAAGTGGCCAATTGTTTTCTCTCTTAAGTGTTTCCCTCCCACTGTTTCTTTCTCTCTGTCAGATACACATGTACACATATTCTCACTTTCTCTTCCCTGCCTAGTTTTGTCCCACAAAAGCAGAGGCCCGGAGAAGTGCTGCAAAGATTGCATTAATGAACTCTGTGTTTAATGAACATCCTTCCCGAAGAATCACTGATGAGTTCATTGAGAAGAGTGTCTCTGAGGCTCTGGCATCTTTCAATGTAAGTAACTTGGAATTGGAAGGAAGGAGAGTGGAGGATGAGAAAACTGACTAGTTTCTTGTTTTCTTTTTTGTCTACATCTCTGTTCTGTTTATTATCTGTTAATTTTTGTGTGTGTCATGTGCTCCTTATGCCTCTGTCCCTAATTTCATACCTATGTTTATATGTTTTTGTTGTATAGTCTCTTTCATTGTATCTTTTTGGTGTTTAGAAACATTTAATTAAAGATTTATGGAATTCTAGAGCTCCTTAATAAATGAAAATTGAGCTTGAATTTTGTTTCTCATAGTTTTGATTTAAAACTTTTGTGATTTACCATTCTTTTTTAAAATTTTATTTAATTTTTCATTAAAAAAAGGATTTTTTTTTTTTGCAGTGCTAGGGATTGAACCCAGTGCATGCTAGACAAGCACTCTACCACTGAAGAACACCCTCCTCCCACATCTTTTTTGTGGTTCTGGGGATGGAACCATGGCTTTGCACATGCTAAGCAAGTGCTCTATCACTGAGCTCCACCCCAAGAGTTTTCTCTGTGATGACCTAAGTTATATAACCTTTTTAAAACCCTTTTAAAAGTTATATAGAAAAGAGGTTTATTTTGACTCATGATTCCGGTCCAAGGTTGAGGGGATTCATCTGATGGTGGCTTTCTTGCTGGTGAGGTGGTACAGGGTGTTATATGATAAGAGGAAGAGTGTAAGAGCTATTCTTTCTGTTTTTATTGTTACTTATTTCCTGCCTCCATTACTTCAACTTATTAATGAAGAACCCCTTTTATATACAGTGTCTTGTCTTTTTCCCCTTGTCGGAATGGGGAGAATTATTTGCTTTCTTTAAAAAGAACATCTGTCATCTGTTCTTTCAAATGATGATAGTGATAATAATCATAAATAACATGAACTAGGCTGTGGTTATGGCTCAGTGGTAGAGAGCTTGCCTAGCATGTGTGAGGCCCTGGGTTTGATTTTCAGCACCATCACATATAAATAAATGAATAAAACAAAGGTCCATCAACAACTAAAAAAAATTTTTTAAAAATAACGTGGACTATTCTAAGGGATTTTTGTGTACTTTATCTGATTTGATCATCACAATAATCCTGAGAAGTATAGCAACTATTATTTACCCCTATTTAACAGATGAAAGACTAAAATCACAGAAGTGAAGTTTTGCTTAAAGTTGTATAGTGAGCCCCATTTGAATTTCTATTATTGAGAATACAAGCAACAATAGGTGTTGGAGAGGATGTGGGGAAAAAAGGACACTCATACCTTGCTGGTGGGGTTGCAAATTGGTGCAGCCATTGTCGAGAGCAGTATGGAGATTCCTTAGAAAACTTAGAATGGAATCACCATTTGACCCAGCTATCCCACTCCTTGGCCTATACACAAAGGACTTAAAATCAGCATACTCCAGTGACACAGCTAAATCAATGTTTATAGCAGCTCAATTCACAATAGCTAGGTTGTGGAACCAACCTAGATGCCCTTCAATAGAAGAATGGATAAAGAAACTGTGGTATATGTACACAATGGAATGTTACTCAGCCATAAAGAAGAATAAAATTATGGCATTTGCAGGTAAATGGATGGAGTTGGAGAATATCATACTAAGTGAAATAAGCCAATCCCAAAATAACAAAAGCCGAATGATTTCTCTGCTAAGTGGTTGATGATACATAACGAGGGGTTGGGGGGAGGCAAGAATGGAGGAAGGATGATTGTATAGAGGAAAATGAAGGATGGGGAGCGGGTAGGGAAAAGGAAAAATAATAGAATGAGACAAACATTATTACCCTATCTACATGTATGATTACACAAATGGTGTGACTCTGCTTCATGCACAACCAGACAAACAAAGGTTGTACCCCATTTATGTATAGTGAATCAAAATTTAAAAGAAAAATTATATAGTAAGTGGTGGAACCAAGATTAGAATACAAATAGACCTAGGTGTGGGGTACATCCTACAAAAGAACACTGCCTTATTCCTTCCTCCCTGCAAACTGATTAATAGGGTGATAAAGTCAGACCATTTTTCTGTTTCTGTTCTGTTTACATTTAGTTAAGATGTAATTACACATGCTAAATTGCTTTAATTATCAACTTTGTGGATTAGTTGTTGAACACTGTAAATCACAATTTGGCTTTCCTCTGTTACTTAGAACCCATCTGTTTCTCTCTCATTATTCTTTGTTCTAATCAACAGCATCTTTAGGGAATAACTACACTTTTATTTTATTTTCTTATATTTTTGGTACTGGGGATTGAACCCAGGGATGCTCTATCACTGAACTACATCCCCAGCAATTTTTATTTTTATTTTTATTTTGCAACAGGGTCTCTCTAAGTTGCTTAGGATCTTGCTAAATTGCTGAGGATGGCCTTGAACTTGGGATCCTCCTGCCTCAGTATCCTGAGTCACTTGGATTACAGATGTGCACCACTGCACCTGGCTAATAAGATCATTTAAAATCAAAGTCAGTTCAAAAATCAGGAAAGTACATTTGCCACTCTTAAGTCATCTAATGGCATTATAAAATGAAATATTGGTTTGGATTATAGAAAGCAGGATATATACTAGAGTATGGACTCTGAATTTATTGTATTGAAATTATGGTTCTACCAGCTATATAACTTTGAGAAAGTTACTTCATCAAGTCTGTTTCCTCATCTGCAAATAGGTTAAAAACTACATGGGCTGGGGATGTAGCTCAGTTGGTAGACTGCCTGCCTTGCAAGCACATGGCCCTGGGTTCAATCCCCAGCACAGCAAAAAAAGTCGAAAAAAAAAAAAAAAAAGAATGTGACAAATTACATACAACACATAAGGTTACTGGATAAAAGAGATATTTATTTAAGCACTTAGCGTATGTTATCAGTTTAGATGCCTTTAAATGCAAGTAACAGAAAATCTCACATAAAATTAAAGAAATCAGCAAAGGAAAGAAATTTATTATCTAAAATGACAGGAAGTCTACAAGAAGGGCAGATTTCATGATTGGTTGATTCCATGAATCAAGGATGTCATCATCTACAACTGGGCATCGTGATGCATGCCTGTAGTCCCAGCGACTAGGAAGGCTGAGGCAGGAGGATAACTTGAGCCCAGGAGTTGGAGGCCATCCTGGGCAACATAGCAAGATCCCATCTTGGGAGGTGAGGAGTTGAGGAGTCACGGGGGGAGCCAAGTGTTGTGATGTACTCTTGTAATCCCATCTACTCTGGTATAGTCCAGATAGATTATAGGTGTGCCATGATATTGATTCCCCCCAGCTCTCAGGAGACTGGGATGGATGGACTCCTCTGCCTGAAGTCATTGTGGTTGCTAGCAGCCTCTTCTATATACCCAGTTTGCTATACAGATAATGATTTTTTATATATGCATGTCAAGGAAAAGTTTGGTAAGCACTGAATAAGGTGTCATAGTGAACAATTACTGGCACAAATAAAATAGTTAACTTGCCTCGGGACCTAATTTTGAAGATTACATTTTTCCTTCCAGTTAAAGCCCTCCAATTTTATGTGTTGGAAATAATTTTTAAAAATAAAAACAACTGGGGATGTAAATTAGTGGTAAAGTGCCCCTGAGTAAGAATGGAGATGTGTTTTAAGTATAACATAGATTTCAAAAACTTAGTTCAAAAAGTATAAAGCATTTGTTAATAATGTTATACTGATTACAATTAAAAATCACATTTTGAATATATTGTGATAAATAAAATATACTCAAAATTAATTTTTACTCTAATGTGGCAATGGGAAAATCTAAAATTAAATATGTGGCTCATTTTTTTTGTTGAATAGTGCTGATCAAGATGGTAATTTCAATTGAAAATCTATTTGTCTTTTCCTTTCCTCTGTTACCAGGGCAACAGGGAGGAAGCTGATAACCCAAATACAGGGATTGGTGCCTTCCGATTTATGTTGGAATCCAACAAGGGCAAGTCAATGTTGGAGTTCCAGGTACTATTCCACTACTTCCATGGCATTAATAACATGGTTAGCCTGGTACTATATACATAATGCCGCCTACTAATCCCTAACACATTGAGACTAAAAAGGAAGGGAAAAGAAGAAGTTAGAATATTTTTCAGAATACAAATACCTCCTTCCCCCTAGGGGTATATCAGAGTTGGTGATTAGAGATGCTTCCACAGATACATTTTGTAAAAAATTTCCCATGTGATTCTAATGCAAACTACCAATATAAAAATCACTATCCTGGTAATACATATCTTCTTCCCTCAGGAGCTAATGACAGTTTTTCAACTGTTGCACTGGAATGGCAGCCTTAAGGCCATGAGGGAAAGACAGTGCTCTCGGCAGGTAAGAGCTCTTATGGGCTAGAGGAACAGAGTCTACTGCTATGTTAGAAGGAAGCAAGCCTGTGGTTACCAGGTTGTGAACATGGAAAGCCTTAAGTGCCCTTTTTATTTCACTCCTATTGTCTTTCCTATTTACATCTTCACTCTGATTCTTTTACCTGCTTTGCTTCTCCTACCAGGAAGTTTTCCTTAAGAATCTCTTTGGAGGACTTAGGTGCTAACTTCAGTTAGGACTCCAAAGCTAAGAGTACCTAGTCCCAGTCAAGTCCATATGATATGATATGAACCTTTATCTTCTCAGTGATCTTCAATTCCCCTCCCCAACTAGGAGGTGTTGGCTCATTATTCCCACCGAGCCCTGGATGATGATATTCGCCACCAAATGGCCTTGGACTGGGTGAGCCGGGAGCAGAGTGTGCCAGGAGCACTGTCTAGAGAGCTGGCCTCCACTGAACGGGAATTGGATGAAGCCCGGCTGGCAGGCAAGGAGCTGCGCTTCCACAAGGAGAAGAAAGATATTCTCATGCTGGCTGCTGGGCAGTTGGGCAATATGCATTCCTCCAACTGCTAGGCATCTACCTTCATAGTCCCCATCCTTTCCAGGACCTTTTTTGTATGTCTCCTTTCTAAGACTTAGGATGATTTCTGTACATACTTTCTCAATTTTGTACTTTTTAAAAAAATATATATATATGTATAAATTCTACACCAGGATTCCCATTTACTAAGAAATCCCTTTTCTAACTTCCAGGTTTGGGGACATCTCCATTTTGAAACATCTCCATTCCACTTTATGAGAAAGAGCAGGCTGTCTTTGGAGCTTTGTTGGCTCTTAAACTTCCAGATTAACTCTGTGTAGTCATTTCAATAACACAATATGATTAAGTGTTCATGTCTCCCTTTAAAATAACGGGTAGGCAGAATAAGGACTATGTGTCTCACCCTCATCCTCATTCTTGCTTTTCCTTGGTCTCAAACAGGGTATGAGTAAGAAGCCTTTGGCTTTGGTTTGTCTAGAGCTGGACGTGCTTGGTACCTCTCCCCTCCCTCCATTACCTTACTCCTTTCTTTGTCTCTAAATTCTCCTTTGTTTTAAGGGTTCCCTACACTATTAATCAGAAAGGAATGGAAATCTGGTTTCTTGTTTTTAAATCATTCCTGAGAAACTGCCCAGTAATATGAGAAGAATTATAAACACTATTTATGGGGTTATTTCCTAAGTTGCTTCTGGGTCTTATCTATATGATTCTGGAACTCCAGATTTCTAGATATATACTCTACAGTAAGAAGGGGGTAAGGGTAGAGGCTAGTTATGATTCAGCATTCCCTTTTCACTTCTCCCCTGCTTACTTAGTTAAATCTTAAACCTTCTACCTGCAGAGATTGGTAGAAAGTAAACTTCCAGCCCCACCACCATCACCATTATTTTGCTCTTTAAAAGCAATATCTGTTCCATTTGGTGAGTAAGGGCCAGGTTTCTCTCCCTACCACCAAATTGGTACTGTTTACTGCCTTAAATGTATGTACCTTAGATTCTTATTTTCTTTCCCTCCCTATTGATTAGGATGAATTGATTAGGAAAATAAGATAAGCTTTTGGCATTTTAGCACTTCCTAATTGGAAACTTGGGAGTCTGCAAGAGGAGAAAGAGAATCAATGATCAGCTATTTGTGTTTTTAATATGGTTCTTCTCCCCAATTCTTTCTTGGGTGAAGTAAGAAATGATCTACTGTACAGATAGAGCATTCTCCTTTTGGAGAATTATATGTGCTAAGATAGATTTCCCTCTTGCTTCTGTGATCTCCTTTATATATTATTGTTCAGTGCACTTTCCAAACTGAGTTTGGGAAGTTTAGTCCTTCTGCATTTGTACTTTTTATTTAAACCAAGTTTGCTTTTAGAAGTAGATTGGGAAACAGACCAGTTTGCTCTTTGGATTAGATAACAAGATGAAAGGAGCTTTCTTGCCTTTGGAGTCATCTTGGTGACTAGTACATATGGGATCAGAGGTAAAGAATCCAGCTACAATTTTATTAGTGCTTGAAAGGGACTTCCTTGATTCTCCAAGCCCCATCTTTGTATTCCATGAAACCCATGTAAGATTGGAGTAGAGTACATTAAATAATAGGTGCATCTGTTTTTATTGATATTTATAACCCCCCAAATCATAAACCCTCCAGTTTCTCCTGTGTTCCTTTCTCTGGGAAGAAGTGTTAAGGGGTGTGAGTTGTGGGAATAATTGTCCTTGCATCTCTTAGATTTATTATTTTTCTCAAATACCCCAAATTCCAAAGAATTTGAGAAAATTTGTTCCCTTATCTGTCCATTTTTGGTGTCAAAGATTTTAGTTATCTTAATGCTTTCTATGTATTTTATATGTATAATTTTATACAATTAAAATTGATTTTTGTCTAGTGAGCCAGAATGACTCTTTTCTCAAAACCTATGTATCAGAGGAGCTCTAAAATGGCTCTATTCATTTACACATTAAAAAAAGAATTATGAGTATTTTGTTTTGTTTTGTTTTTGGATTTTTTTGGGAACTCAGGGGCACTCAGCCACTGAGCCACATCCCCAGCCCTATTTTGTATTTTATTTAGAGACAGGGTCTCACTGAGTTGCTTAGGTCCTCGCTAAGTTGCTGAGGCTGGCTTTGAACTCGTGATCCTCCTGACTCAGCTTCCCAAGTCGCTTGGATTACAGGTGTGCGCCACCACGCCCGGCAAATTATGAGTATTTCTAAAAAATATTTTAGTTTCTGTGGACCTTTATTTATTTATTTGTGTGTTGAGAATCAAACCCAGTGCCTCACACATGCCAGGCAAGTGCTCTACCCCTGAGCTACAATATAAGCCCCAAAATATGAGTATTTTGGGAGCAGTATAAATTAGATTGTATTGCTGGGGAAAGGCAGTCTCTCTCCCCTTCTCTGGACATTTAACGAGTCTGAATTTTTTTTCCCTTGGTACCAGAGATTGAACCCAGGGGTGCTTAACCACTGAGTCACATCCCCATCCCTTTTTAATATTTTATTTAGAGACAGGGTCTCACTGAGTTGCTTAGGACCTCCCTAAATTGCTGAGACTGGCTTTGAACTCTCCATTCTCCTTCCTCAGCCTCCCGAGCTGCTGGGATTACAAGTGCACACCACCAAGCCTGGCCAGATACTACTCTTGAGTCTACCTCCTATATAAATTGTTTTGTTCATATTTACTGCCATAGTTCATTTCTGTCTCATATCTGGACTGGACTACTGCAATAGCTTCCTAATTGGTATTTGCATTCATTAATACCCTTCACATTATTGTGATATTTCTTACTGAAATACTTATGACTGTGCCCCTCTTTTACTTAAACCATTGTTTAGCTGTTTTTAACCTTGAGCAAAATTTCCAAAAGTTTTAGATGTGAACTATTCATGTTATCTGAGATGATTTTAGGTAGTATACTTTTTATTAGTTTTTAATAGTTATGCTTTTATCTGAATTTGTAGAAGAAAAATATTGGTTTTCCACTTATGATAGTGATATTAAAATTCCCTATTGGTGTAACTTTGTGTTTAAAAAAGTCTATTTAAGGAAGAATAGTAGCGAAGAATTATATGAGGGCTACTTACAAATATTAAAAATCATGAGTACTCAAAATATTTGAAGTAGAGAACTCTGTTTATGGGAAAAATTTCAAAATCCTTAGTATGGCAATTTGACCCTAAACTATATCTCCAGATTTGTTTCCCAGTCGTACAGAATCAGGCATACAGAATTTCTCGCCATTTTGATATTCATTTATTCATGAAGCATTTACCATATTCCTGCTGTGAGCATGGTACTGGACTAAACTTGCAGGTATAGTTGTAAATAAGCATCTCTGCCATAGGATTACAAGCTAATGGGAAAAAGACAATACACAAGGTTCAAAGTAAGCAAGGTAATTAAAGATTCTGGTTTAAGTTCTGTGAAGGAAATAAACAGACTAAGGCCTAGAAGGGTGAAAACCCCTTTGGTGCGAGGCGCAGTGGCACACGCCTGTAATTTTAGCAATTTGGGAGGCTAAGGCAGGAGGATCACAAGTTCAAAGCCAGCTTCAGCAACCTATTTAGGCCCTGGGTAACTTAGTGAGACCTGCCTCAAAATAAAAAATAAAAGGGCTAGGAATGTGGCTCAGTGGTTGAGTACCCCTGGGTTCAATCTCCAGTACCAAAAAAAAAAAGGAAAGAAAAAGAAAAAAGAAAACCCTTTTAGTGACAGTAGTATTCAGACCTAAAGAGTGAGGTTGAGCCAGCCATGTGAACAGCTGGAGGAAAAGCATCAGGAATAGAAAGTTGCAAACACCCAGAGATGAGAAAGCACATACCATAGTTAAGGGATAGTGTAGGAAGGGCCTATTGGGTTAGGGAGAATGGTAGTTGAAGAAGGTAGAGACATAGGCAGAGTAAGCTGTGTAAGTTTTAATTTTATTCGAAGTGCAACAAAGTCAAGGGAAAGACTTTTAAAGTAGGAATGTGGCCAGATGACTTTTAAGATTACACTATCTAATGTGGAGAGTGAATTCTTGTCTCTTCATCTCAATACAACAGCTTTGCTTGGAAAACTACTCAACCTCAAAGATGGAGTTAAAATGCTAAGCCCTCCTAGCCCCAGAAACTTTCTTGATACTGCCATTATGATAGATTATCACTTTCATAGTGTACTCTATATTAAATACTATTTATCCTTTTGCCAGCACCTCCTCTAATATTAGACACACAGATAGGCATTCATAAGTACTTGATTAATAAGTGAATCTGCAGTCTGCTATTGTTGAAGTTGTACATCAGGATTCCAGAACTTGGGGGCAATATAGGTTTTACTTCAACTCCTAGATTTTTTTTTTCTTTTTTTGGAACCAGGGATTGAACTCAGGGACACTTGGCCACTGAGCCACATCCCCAGCCCTATTTTATATTTTATTTAGAGACAGGGTCTCACTGAGTTGCTAAGGGCCTTGCTAAGTTGCTGAGGCTGGCTTTGAACTCGCGATCCTCCTGCCTCAGCCTCCCAAGTGCTGGGATTACAGGTGTGCACCACCGCACCCGGCTCCGGGGCAGCTTTTTGAACCGGCATTGCTGACTAACATTTTTTTTGCGGTGCTGGATGGAATTCAAGGCTCTCACGCCTACTAGGAAGCACGAAACCACTGAGCTACCTCCCCAATCCTGAACTGAACCCTCTTTTTTTTTTTTTTTTTAATGCTTCTGTCATTAGATGTGGTGGCTTCTTGGAACAGGGTACAGGCCTAGAAGTTTTAACATAAAAACTTCAAATTCTTCCATTTCCTACTTTGGAATAAAGAGAGACGGAAAGTTGCCCTTTAATAAGGAATTAGACTGGGTCGCAGGATTAAGAGGTAGCCACTGAATTTGAAAAAAAAAAAAAGAAAGAAAGAAAGAAAGAAAAGAA